>PVKA01002917.1:0-117172 GCA_004027165.1 Ctenomys sociabilis | reverse complement strand
CTGGGATTACAAGCATGCGCCACCACGCCCAGCTGAAATGTCCTTCTTTCTGTGAATAGTCAGCTCCTGCCTGTCCTTAAAACCCAAGATTCTCATAAGTTCTCTTTTTCTATCCTTGGTGCCACATTTAAGACCCATGCTTTGCTCTTTTCATACTCCTATACAGAACTTACAAAGTTCCCTGAATCATCAAACTCTGGTCTGTCTACCTCCACAGGTACTGGTGGGACCATAAGCAGTCCACACGCTTTCTCTTCCAAATTCCTCACTCGTTATTTACCAAATTAACTGAGCATTTACTATGACAGAGAAAAGAAAGCAAGCCTTTCCCAGGACAGTGCTGGTGAAGTAGACAGGGTTTGGGGTGTGAAAGCCCTCACAGTCCCTTGTGCGGGACACAGGTACCTCCCTCATCTGACACAGAAGGGAAGTTACCCTGGATGACAGAACCAGAAAACAAGGTGATTTCATAGAGGAATTCACAGTATGAGCTTCCACACACCACACCTCTGGACCTCATGGATTATAAGGTACAGGCATCTGGAAAATCTCCACCCCAAGCCTGCTCACTACGCAAGAGGGAAGCACTGTGAAAGGACAAATATTTTTGAAGGAGTAAGGATCATGGGGCTAAAGTGGAAGATATTTGTGAACAGATGTGTGTGCAACAGAGAAGTGAACTCACTAGATACACATAGTTTCAAAGGAGGTTTTAAAAACAAGCATCCATCCACAGGTACCCTCCACAAGAAAAGCCTCCTCAGTGGTCATTCACCAACCCCTTGGATATTTGGTGTTCAGGTTTAACGCCGGTGTAGGACTGTATCGTTATAGCTAAGGTTGCCTGAGGATAAAGTAAGATGGCGCATGGAATACTGAGACTATTTCATAGAAGTGAAGCATTTCCTTGGTGTTCTTCTCCTTGCCATTGTTACTTTCCCTCTGACTTCACCCAGGTGTCTTTTTTTAATTGTATTTTTATGGCAATATGTTTTCCATTGAGAAAATATCATGTCTCATACATGTGTTTAGTTCTCTTTGATGTTAGATTTTTAAGCTTTTTATTTTTAATTAGCTATATTTGCAAAAGAAATAAAAATGATAGTATCTTCATTTACTCCTCAGTTTCCCCTAAGCTAACATCATATATTGCAATATTTTGTACCTATTAGCTGTATAAAATTAATATGTGCTGAATGTTATTAATTCTACTTGCCAATTTTCTATGAATCACATTCATATACTGCAGTCATGTGTGGTACATGTCTTAGTTGGCAAGGGGCTGCCACAAAGTACTGCAGAGCGAGTGACTTAAATGACAGAAATGTATTTTCTTCAGGTTCTGCAGGCTGTATGTCTCAAACCATGGTTGCACCAGCAGGGAGGTCCCTTTCTGTGCAGATGGCCATCTTCCCCCTGTGTCTTTGAATATCTTCCTCTTGAACACACCTGCTTCCTAGCTCCCATGCTCAGAGGGGCACGAGGCCTAGTGGATGAAGCACCCTCCAAGGAGTTCATTTTTCTCTGATCATTTCTTTAAAGACCCTAGCTTCTGACATAGTCACATTTTGGAGCAGTGGGGAATGGGCTTCACCATATGGCATCTATGAAGACACAGTGCAACCCTGGACAGCTGTCCTTCATCCTCACAGCTTGGTCCCCTCTCATCTATGGCTGTTTCTTGGCCAGGGATCATACAGGCTATTTCCAAACTTATGTGTGCTTTATATTTTCCTGTGATCACTCTAAGGTATTCAGTTTTTGGAAAAAATAACTTGGAGGTGAAGTGATTTCATGTTACCTCACCCTGGGGCATGGAATAAACTTGTTTTAGGACTTTAAACATGTTCACTATGTTGAAGCAGCATCACCCAGTGTTCTCCACTGTTAAATTGCTATTTTCACCTTTGTTTAATCATTCATTAAAATGAGTCACTAAATCTAGGCCACAGCCAAGAGAGGAGAATTAATTAGGTTCCACTTGGTGATGGGAGGACTATCAGATCATATATGAACTGATTTTAGGGCAACTGTCGTAATGAATCAATATTATTGGGAACAGATTCTAGAGCTATGCAGCTATTCTGTTTTCTAGTACATTTTACTTTTATTTATATATTTGATGCTAGTTACTGACAATGTTTAGAAAGAAAATGGATTAATATTTTGAAAGATTAGTTGTATGCCTAACGGTATACCTGCAAGTCCCTGGGGATTTGTTGTCAGTGGTCGCACTCGGGTTTATCTTCTTTGAACGTCACAATCCTGCCAGCCCTCTGCCCACGTCAGGTAAGCTCTCTTGTCACCTAGTACTCGTGTGTCTTCTAGGAAGTGTGCTGCCACCGGTCGTGTTCTGTGACAGCTGGCTCTCAGGACGGCATGGAGTTGGCTCTCTTACAGAGAAGTGAAGGACCGATATGACGTGCCTTTGTTCATACCACCTGGATGCTCTAGTTGCACCTCTCCTGGGAGACAGAAGCAGGACTCCAGAGCAATGGCCGTGCTAAGAGCTAAATTGTAAAAGGGCTGCCAGACAAGCACACTGGCTTCCATAGTTCAGAGCCACACAGGAGACAGCAATTCTCAGGGAATTGTCAGCACCTTTAGAAGTCCTGGTTTTTGGTCTTACGAGCTATGCTCATTAAGGAACTTATTCTTCCAGGCACTAAGGATGCCTTTCTTCAGCTTCATTTTATAAGAAAAGATATGGAAGCAAAGTGGCAAGTATGAACTTAAGTGAATTAAAGCTGGAAATGACTGGAACATACTATTTCTGGCGAACATATCCTTCAACTATATCTCATAAGGTGCCATATTGCAAAATGTCATGTGACTTGTCAGAATGAGAATCCAGGTGACAGAATGCTGTAGGTGGCCTTGATGACAATGTCCAGAGCTTTTTTATACCACAGTGAATACCCCACAGCATGTAATAGTAGACAGGGTATGAGTGTCCTTGGATGCCTGGACATTTCTTCCCTAAGTGGGCCAAGAAATAGCAACACATCCCAGGATCTCACTTGTTTTCTGTGTTCCCTTGATAATTAAATGCTTTCTATCAGGGGTTTTATAAGCTACAGATTTTTTTCTCATTCATATAGTCATTTATTACAGAAATGTATGCTAAGTATCAGTTGTGCCAGGAAACATTCAAAAGTAAAGACACAATCATGAAAAGGTTATATGTGGCTTCTGTTCTCTTTTTAAAAAATGAGTTCCTGGGACCCCATATTTCAACTTTGTACCTGGTTTATATTCTAATTGTTAGGTGGTACTTCTCCAGATAGCTGATCATTTTAATAAATTTGAATATTCTAATTTCCCCTTCAAAGTCACCTTATTTTCAGCTTACTAAGGATGCTTGCATTTAGCTTGTCTATATTCTGCTTGAAAGGTATCATGAATAATCTCTTTGAGATACTCAAGGTCAGATCCTGGTTTGTATGGGGCCTACAGTTTATGAAACTTGAAGCAATGTCTTGAAAAGAAAGAATGCAAAATTCAGTATTAAATAGAATATTTACTCTTTTAAGGGGGAAATTAGACTTTTTTAGGGTTTTAGATATATGCAGGCTCATTTTATTTGAGATTTCTTTGGGCAATTCGTCAGAAATGCTTGAATGGCAGTGCTACCTGAATTCTTCCCCAAATAATCTATCCCTCCTGATTCCTGGCAGACTTCCCAGGAGCCCATTCATTTGAGGGACTTTGATGTTTAAGGAACAGCACCTTTGCAGGAGAACTGCCCTGGTACTGGACTCTGATGGGGCAGATCTCCTGGGGAGAAGTGATGAATAAGAAAAGGTGTGATTTCTTCAGATCTGAAAATTAACAAAGGCACTGCCCCCAGAGATGTATATAAGAGAAGTAAAAGTGAAGTTTTGACTGAGAAGCCAAAAATTGTGTAAATAAAGCCAGGCCTGGCATCACACACTTGTAATCCCAGCACTCTATGTGGCTGAGCAGTTAGGGCAATTTAGGGCTTTGGTGAGACTGTCTCAGAATAAGTAGAAAAAAAAATTAAAAAGCTGTGTGTGGGAGCTAGGGTGCACCTTAGTACACTCGCATTAGGTGTAATCCCTAATACCACAAATGAAAGAGGAAGAAAGGGTGTGTATGTGGCATGTATCACAATACTGGGAAACAGACAATGGGGGTGGGGATAGTGTACAAATGGGGAAAGGTGTAGAAAGCAGAACAACCTTTTGAGTACACAGAAGAGGCCAGGACCAAGGCAAAGAAAATCCTGACACCTGTGCCCCAGGGAGACTGCTCCCAAACCTCAGGGCAGCCCTTTTACCCGGCTCTCACCTTAGCAGCACTGTGGCACCCAGCAGTCAACTGAGGCAGAGTGGGCAGCAGAGCACTTGGTTTTACCAGGACTCAAGCGTAAAGGATTCTCTTTTACTATCAGAGAGGTCAAAGACAACTTCAGAGCCATTCTAGAAAGCCTTGAGGCTCTGACCTATTGCCTTTGGGAATCTCCTGTCACACAAGCTGGGACACAGACCTTGCTCTGCTAAAACTGCTTCCAGGAAAATCTGCCTCCATCCTCAAGAAGGAAGCCACGTACTCCTGCTGGGAAACAATGTTTCACAACCCGACTCAGACTCAAAAATATCCTTTAGGATCAGTACAGTAAATCATTCCCAATGAATGCGAGTGGTTTTATTGTCTTGGGAAAAAACATACATTCTCTTTGAGTACAAACAGTAAAACATCCGCAGAAGGGATGGGTACTGAGGAAAAGAAACTTTGTTAGAGGTCTGAAGAGACAGTCTCAGTTGGAAGAAAAAGTGTTTTATAATAAAAGGAAGAAAACTCTGAAATTTGAGCAAGGCAAGAGAAGGAGACAGAGAAAGTAAGAATAGGGAAAATAAAAATCTATGGGGAGATAGCTTAGTAGAATAAGCACTTGCCTGGAAAACACAAGGTCAATCCCCAGTACCACCAAAAAAAACCTAAATGAATAAATAAATGGTTCAAGAGACTCTACGGGTTGAAGGATGTATGTGAGCTCCTATGAAAAGCCAGTCACACCTGAGAACATTTTTGTGGCAGCAACAGGCTGGTAATTTATTTACAATAATAGCTAATATTAAATGCAAACATGTTTTCCTTCTTTGCTCATCTGTCACCCTCGGATTATAAAAGTGAATGACAGCCTACAACCTGGTAACATGAATCACGTCAAGCTGGTGTGGCCAGGTCAGCCCTCCCGGAAACAGGGAACGTGGAGGAGGTCAAAGTTCATGCAGAGAATAATGGAGTGCGTGAGGACTGAATGTGTGCAAAGGAATTATTCACTGCTTTTCCATCAGAACTTCGTAGGATTTGGGGGGAAGTTTTGTGTTTCCTGAAGTATAGAGAACTGCGATGCAGTGAGGAATGGTCCCAGGAGGCTCAAGAATATGCAGGACCTCTAGACAGCAGCAATCACAGTTTCTCACAGAATAGTTACAGGACGTGGAGAAAATCACTTCAGCATGAGGCTCAAAATTTTAACTCTACACTGAGGCCTTAGAAAAGACAAATTCAGTTCTGGCATCTGATGAAGTTGATTTTCTACATTAGTGCAATAAAATTCAGGTTTCTCCCCTTTCTGCGGGCATTTAAAAAAAGCGAAAGCATAAAGATGTTTGCTTTTTAATCATTCTTTCAATTTTCCTTAGCAACATGGCAGTTTTATTCCAGAGTGTCAGGTTTGGGTTACACAAAAATTTCAGGTGAAAGACGCAGTTCCTAGGTGATTTTTTTTTTTTTTTTTTTTTTTTTTTTTTTTGAGACAGGGTCTCACTCTGCAGTTCAGGCTGACCTTAAGCTCACTTTGTAGCTCAGGCTGGACTCGAACTCACAACAATCCTCCTGTCTCAGCCTCCCGAGTACTGGGATTACAGGCATGTGCCACCATGCTCGGCTTAGTTCCTAGGTGATTAATCGTGTCTTCATGAATATTATGTGTGTTTGCACATGGACTTACATTGTTTCATTAGATGATGGGATATTGAATTTGAAAGGATATTTTGTTTAGTTTGTCCAGAAGAAATTGAATTTTAATAGTTTTTATTAACTTCTAATATTTAAATTCTTGAAAGAGAAAATACTGGTGAGCAAACTATTTGCTCAAATTGAGGTTATTTTGCAGGAAGTAATCAAAACTATAACCAGAGAACTGATAAAATACATACATTAAATATATTAAGGTATATTAATTGTAATGACAACTGATACTAGCTAACAGCTTATGACATGTAATTTTATAAGTGTATTAAATTATGTGATTGTCCTGAGGTATAGAGCTATTAACTAACTTACCCAAAGTGAAAAAAATTGATTCCAGAGTATTTTCTTAGATTATCAGACTATAACAATTTCATAAAATGGACTGTTAGGAAACATTTATGAACTGTAATGTAGGTGCATATTTCATGCCATATCAGTACTTTGATTTTGCATGTAGTTTATGTAGAGATAATTATATACCTATATGTATATATATAGTAATCATACATATAAAATATTTCATACAATCTATTATTAATCCCTGATGGTAGTGCTTCGGCAAATATTTTTAAATAGTATGTCTTTGATTTTTTTTTAAGTTTGTCAAAATGTGTAAATTGCTTGCCTTTGAGTCTATACTTACCTTTTGGTGTGTATTGTTACATGAACTTGGCATCACTATTTCCTAACTTCATGAGCTTTAAGTTTCTAAATTATTGTCCAGGTTCATTTAGCTTCAGTGACTAGCTGGCCCAGCTTGTTCAGGATGTGGGGACTCTACAGCCCCAGGACTTCAGTCCTCTCGGAGGCAGCCATGAACAAGCTGGAACAAGTGATGGCCCCTCTAAGTAATGTTTACTCACCCAAACAAAAGGAATATCTGTGTTGTATATTAAGAGAGAAAAATAAAGTCGTGTATTGAGAAAGAAAAAGTGAAAAAGAGGGAAGGGGCAATGAGGGGTCTGAGAAGAAATAACAGAGAAGAAAAGTCACACAGAAGTCACAGATACTTGAGTAGATGCATGTATGTGCATTTAAAAGGATACGTTTATACATATTTCTGTATCTAATAGTATGCAAGAGAGAAGTCAAAAATAGAATAGTTTTCCTTTCAGTCCTCCCTTGGACACTTCTCAGCTCTATAATCTAGGGCCATCATGATTTCAGAGCCTTGATTTTATTTGTGTGGTTATGATACACTCTTCCTCACAAGGCTGTCACAAATACTTAATGTGTATGTATTAATGATTATAATATTACAAAATACACATTTTAAAAAGTGTTTATTTTCAAATACTTTACAGAAAGCCAATGTAAATCAAATTCAGCTCCATATTATCTCTTGTGAAGGACAAAAAAAGTACCCCAGCTACAAATATCCAGCACTTTGCTGCCCTTGTTTGGATACCAGGTTAAACCCACAATGAAAAGAAGCCATGACGTCATGAGGGGAAGGCCAGCTTTAATCCTGTGACCCCAGTCACTGCGGCTTCTGCTCCATGATGTCTGTGCAGTGTCAGTGGGTATCTTCCCTGGGAGCTTCAAGACCTGTTACCCTCCCCTTGTTCCCTCTACTGGCTTTGACAAAGGCCTGGGCCGGGCAGAGGCCCTGAGCACAAGCTTCCTTGACCTTCCGGAAGCTTCTCCTCCTTCTGTTTCTGTCTGCTCTGAGGTGCTCTACAGCAGTGTCCTGCTGCCTTGTGTGGCACCCGCAATATCCTGCTTTAGCCATGGCAGCAAAATGAATCCCAATCCCTTTAGGACCAGAGTTGATACAGTTCTAGAGAGGAAAAGGAAAAGGAAAGCCTAAGCTCAAACAAAAAATGTCTCACAGCCCATGGCCAAGGAAATTTTATATTTGTAATTATAGTTATATATTTATATTATACATTATTAAAATATAATTCTATTTTCATGAGGAGTTTATGGCAGCTTCTCCAAAAGTGACACACATTAATTAATGAATAATTTAGCCACTACTTTTAGGACTGTTACAAAATGATACTTAATAAAATTTTGTATGCTTTTCCTTTTGACCCTATGCACAAAGCATATCTGATACATTTTTGCATCCTGGGAGAACTGTCTGATGCAGAGACTCTTAAGGAAATAGAAAGGCTCTCTTCATACCTATTAGTGTAAACAAATTTTTAGTCACCCTTTCAATATTTATAGCAAAGATTAATGCAGTTAACTGACCGCAGTGCTTTACTAAAACGGAAAATAATTCCACTCAGGTTTACCATCCATTCAAACATGGTGTGTAATGTTCCTGTTGGAGAATCCAGTTAGTATAATTACTTGGTGGAGGATATTGACTTCCTAATGGTACTTTGGAATTATCAGGTCTTTGAGGTGTTAGAATCGGAGACTAAGAAATGAATCTGAGAGCGGATGGATGGAGAAAGTTTCATTGCAAGTTGAAACTTCAGTGAGGCTCCTGAGTCTGTTTCCTTGTGTTGCCTTGCAGACACCAGATGTTTTCTGCTTTTAATCAATATTCTTCATTGTTTTGATTTTAGAAAAAACAAAAACAAAAAACTGCCACAAAGTACAAAAGGGGGATGCTGAGAAGGACAAATTCTCACTGAAATCCAAATGATGAGTGGGAAGGGAGTTTCTCTATGATAGCAGGCGCAGACCCAGCAGTAAGAAGGATGGGGGAAGATACACTGCCCTCATTTCTCCCAGCACCCCTTGGCATCACCGCCTCCTTCCCATGAGCCAGCACTATGTATGACGAATCATTGCCTCCGCTACTTGCCAGGAATGTGGAAGCTGTCTCGAGACAGAGGACTATATGGAGCAGGACAGATAAAGGTTGCCGAGAACTAAGGCACATTCTTCTCATCTGTGCACGCTACAGAGTGGAAGTTGAGTATCTGGCCATTGGAAGACAAGAGAATCCTATGCACTGTGTATGTTGCTTTTGTTGTAGTGAGCTCAAGCAGCCATGTTTCCTCATTCCTAGTTCCCATCACTCTGTAATCTTTTCCTAATTCACTTACGTTTAATGTTTGCAGTAACTCTAGCAGCTTTCAATATATATGTTTCTTCAAGAACACAGCCACCATGGTTTGTAAGAGCTTCTTATCAAGTGACTGTCACTCTTGTTCAACTTCACTTGCACATATCCTTGATCCACATATTAGCAGAAATGACTTTAACGGTGAAATGTACACTTGAAGTCTTCCCCCATACCACCACACCCCTGCCTCACTCCTATCCTATCTCTTATGACCTCTTAATAAACTCCATACCCTTGGGAACCTAAGTACTGAAGACAATGGAGTCAGACAGACCTGAGATTTAATCTGAACTGTAAATGAAATGATTCTGGAGTTTAAAAGATTTAATTTCCATAGGGCTAAGAGGATTCAGTGAAACCAAAGGAATTACACCAATCTCTAATGTGAGCACACTCAGTGCACAGGAAGAAGCCGGTAGATGCCACCTCTGCATTTCACAGCTGTTAACGGCCCTGTTTTCCTTCACTACATCCTAGGCCTCCTGGCTTTTTCTCCTACCCTAACCAATTGTATGACCTCAGTAGTTCACATAACCCATATACTCAAGTCTTTATGCAGTTCAACTCTTTTGTCTTAATATTCAGAGGAAACTGGTAGAATTTTCCAGTCTGTCTTCTCTTCTCATTTCCACACACAGGAGATTCATCCTGATAACTGGTACTGTAAAGCCCAAATAATTTCTAAAAGCATACATGAGGTTGCGCCGCCATCCTGTTCTGTATGCGCCACCTTAGTACATCAACAAACCATGTCAGCTTGTATAGATACTGCCTGATGTTATGTCTGCTTATGGCCATAGAGCTTAAATCACCTATATTCCCAAAACAAAGAGGACACACAAACCTCAGCTGGGGCCTAGCTTAGAAAAACATTTAATCTCTAGCCTGGAAACACTCTCCTAAGACAGGCCATTGTAACCCAGCCAGTCTTGAAAACAGTCAAAACCACAGAGTTAACTCATAGTTGTCCTTTTGCCTGCCCCTCTTAGTTTCACTAAAAAGCCATATATTCTTAAATCCACCAACTATTTTAAAGGTCAACCTAAACTAACCAATGCGATCTGCTTCTATAATCTCGCTTGCTCCCTCCCCATTTTGCGGGTTTTACCTTTATAATCTAAGCCTGATTGTTCATCGGGGCTTCTGAACCTGTGTGTTTGGACAGCCCTGCATATACGTAGAAAATAAAGCTTTCCCTTTGTGATTTACATGAGAGACTGACTCTTGGGGTCTTCCTTCGTGGTGACTCGACCCTAACAGTACCTTCCCTGGTCTCTATACTCAGTATGGTCCACAGAATTGTCTTAAATCCCATTTATTTGATCCATGCATCCATCTTTTACCAGGCTAGCTATCTTCTTTTCAGCCAACCAATGCATCTAGATTCACAAACAGAATTTGATGCTCACGCCTCACACTGATGGTGCCCAGGTCTGCATTAACATCCATTCTCTTCTCTTTGCAAGCCCCCTGCTTCTTGTCTTCCTAATGAGCTCATCCTTTCTTGCTCACTGTGACTTTGCTAGATCAACCTCCCTTTGATTTTCCTTATCAGTCAATCTTATCTCTTCTCATAAGCTTCCTCTCAACTAGTAAAAAATGTTGAGATAATGCTTATCTAACTAAGCGCTAAATTAGTTATAGGACTTCAATAAAAGTTATCTCCCTCCAAAAGTGACTTAACTTATAAAGGAGGTGTTTCATTTTTAAGAAAATCATGGAATAAGAAGCAAGAAGATAAGAGTTTTTATTCAGGTCAAAGATAGAGAAGATAGACATAAGGTGTCTGCTTCTTTGACAACACTGTGCAGGCTCTGTTAACAGCCCAGATCTAGACCATGTTCTGCAGCTATGTGTGGTTCCTTCCTGCTTCTAAACCAAAATGTAACCCTGACTCGTCCACCAATGCAAACCAAGAGCTTCGCAGGTGCTGGACTGCTGGCACCAGCATGACTACTCCTGAGCTAAGGAGAGTTCTCACACATTCAATCCCAGATTCAAAACAATGTGCTCTTCTGAACTGTCAGAGCAAACCACTTGAACTTAAGACTATCTGAGCAGGTGCCAAGAACACTTGGTAGCAATCATTTCAAGCAAGTAACTGTCCAGCCCAGCTCTCATCAATGACATTAACAACCCAAACTTGAGATTAAATTCTCACATACCAGAAGTGTGGTAGCTTCTTAGAGATTAAGATCAATTTATAAGGCAGAAGTTTGTGTCACATGAAATTTTGTACATATCTGAGTTAGTACTAAACACTTTATTTTAAAATATGGAACTCATAATATCATCTTCTTTTTTTCTAAAATCAAAACAATGCAGAATTACCTTACCATCCTCTTTTTACCCAATTTAATACTTTCTATTCTCTGAACATAATTCAGATACCTCACATGGCCAACACAGGTCACACAGTGAGGATTTCAGCATGTGATCTCTGAGCTCTACTGTGACCCACTGTTAACATGTCTGTGTTCCATCCTCTCTAAAACAGGTGTTGCTTAACCCCTTTCAATTTTGGAGTTTCATAAAATAGCAATGAAGAAATTTGTACCTACCTCAAATGATTGTAAACAGATTTCATGGGAGAATCCAATCAAATTATCCATAAGTGGTATCAACCCAACACTTTCGTTTTCCCAAGAACATCCCTGGGTTGCACTTTCTCAGCCTGTCTTTATTCTGAGCTAGGACACAGCTTGTTGAGATCCTTCTCCATGTGCTTCTCTCTGTAGCCTCATGACACCTTTCAGTCCCTCTTGCTTCCTCCCCACTCTCAGCCATACTGGTGTTTGTTTTTTTCTTGATCCATGATTGATGCTGTCTTACATTTAAAATTCCAGTGTCAGATTTTCTTTTTTTTTTTCTGGTGGAACTGGGGATTGAACTTAGGCCCTTGCACTTGCCAGGGAAGTGCTTGTTCCACTGAGCCATCTCTCTGGCCCTCGAATATCACATTATTTTTTCATTTTAGCTCCCTAATTGGTATCCAATTCTCATCCTCTTTTGTAACACCACAAGGGTCTTAACCTTGACTTTCACTTATGTCTCTTTAATCATTTCTTAACATTTTACAATTATTGGTAGGAAGTCTTACAATAAATCACTGTTGAATTTTTTCTTGATAAACCATTTTTCTCAGTCTTTCTTTGCCTGTAGAGTGACACTTCATACAACATTACTGAAGTCAGAAGCCCTTTTCTTTGTGTTTCATATCAATCTTGTATAATGTCTCATTAATTTTGTCTCGGGGATGTATTTTTGACTGTTAATTGCGCCAATGAATTGTACACATCTCAGGTATATGAGTTGTAATAAAAAACAGGGGATGTTTAATCTTACAAAAAATATTATTACAGGAAGACGTACTGCCATCAGTCTTTCTCAAAATATACCCTTCCTTCAAACATCCTTGTCCCATCATGCCTGAAGCCTTTCTGAAAGCCTCTTTCTGAGGGTCTATAGTGGTGCTGTTATGGCACAACTAAATTAATTCAAATTATGTATATCCTAAATTAATTCAAAATATGTATCTTTGATGGCCATGTTGACTTTAAAGGACAAACAGAAGTCGCAGATGGATGCAGTGAAAATGCTGCTGAAGACATCCCTTGAAGTTTTAGGAGTCTGTAATTCTGTTGGATGGCATCAGGCAGTCACCTGCATTGTTGCCACACTGCGTAAGTCAAGCAGCGTCACATCTCTCATCATGAAATCTCTTTTTTGGCCTTTAGCTTTCTACTCAAGTCTTTCCCACTCTGTTCTTCATATGAAAGCTAGAGTGGTTTCCTTGGGGGGTGGGGATGGGGCAGCATACATCTGTTTGTTGTGTTTCTCAGCTTAGACCCTCTGGTGTCTTTCATCCTCTCTTGACCTTACTGCTGCTGCACAGTGCAGGCACGATCTAAGTTCTTCCTCTTCTTCAGCTACACTCATCCCTCTCTGGAGACCTGCTGGGTTCTTCCACTTCCATGGAGTGCTGCAGATACTTCCTAGTAGTAGTATGGATATTTGCACTCCCTAGAATACAGCCCCTCCTCATTCTTCCCATCACTGAAACAAGAATTGGCTCAGATACATCCTGAACGAGTCTTCCTAAGCATTTTCCTGAGCAGAGGAGTTGTCAGCGTGTAATTACTGCAGCCCATAGATGCCTCTTCTGGTCCTTATTGCCACACACACACAAGGGAAATGCTTATTCACACATTTTGTCATCTGAGAAACTTACTGTACACAGAGGGAGTTGAAATCATTGCCACTTTATTAACAATATGTTACTAAATTGTGAATGTGTTTCAAAGATCATGGTAACATCTTTGTAAAACAATAATTGTTTAGAATATGAAAAGATTAATTTTTGTCCTAATAAAATCTTTATTCATTATCTTGCTAAATCTTAGTTACATTACTTGAATGATTACTGCATCAGAGTGATGCTGTCTGAGGAGTTCCTCACAAATTCCTGCCAATAGACTACCAAATTAGAATCGCACTTTGAATGATTTTAAATGGCAAATTTCAATTTTCAAAATTGATCTGCATCATCTGAAACAAAAATATGTAAAATGCCTTGAGTTAACCTGTGAAATTTAAAGTTTTAAGACATTTTAAGCTGGAGGCATACTGGTTCACCTTCATTCTCAAAAACATATTATTTTTGGTGAATGAGAAGCCATTATTAAATTTCCCAAAGATCATAAACAATTAACCAGACTTTTTAGAGTTAGAAGGGACTTTAAAGCTAATGGAAGACAAAAAGATAAGAACAGTGACGGTAAATACAAAGTGATAAGGGGACCGATTCCCCCGCTCTGCGTAGACCTGCCTGCACACGGCCACCCCACCAATTGTCTCCCACTTATAGCCTTTCTTTGGGTTCTCCTTATCGCCCAGAAGTCATTTCCCACACAGAACCCAGAATCATCACTGTAACAGTTCTCAGAACAGATACCCCAGTTTTTGTTTTTCTTTTAATTCTCCAAGGACATCTTGCTGCACTTAAATTAATAGCAACTTGCCAAATGCTGTCTCAGTGTGAGCCAGCCCTGCATTCCCACACCCCGCACTCCTCTTGGAGCTGTGCAGCCCTCTGACTCCCACTCCTGCTAAAGCACGCTGGCCTCCCTCACACCTCAAGCCTCACCTTCTCTCTCTCTTCTGCCCACATTGTACTTGCCAGGGTCTTGGACGAGATGAGCTTCCAGTGACTCAGCCCTATGCCTACACATAGAAAATCTTCTCAGAAGTGATGGTCCAGTTCCCGTGTTGAAATCACTCTCCCTGCCACCTCCGAATCCCAAACACTGTTATTTACTTACTCATTTATTGTCTCCTCTACCTGAATGCCAGTCCTGTGACAATAGGATTCTCTCTGGTTTTTTTCCCCACTGTATCTCCAACCTTTAGAACTTTCTATCATATATGGTAACCACCCAACAGACTCCAATGTAAAGGAGGGAGCCTAGGGCAGATCTGAACACAGGAACTTCTCACCACACTGCTCATAAGACAGCATGGTCAGTGCTCAGCCCAATACCATCCCACTTAGGCTCTGCATACTCTGATACTTGATAACCAACACCCCTACTCTCTGCCTCCTGTGCAACCAGATTTCTCCTGGCCCAAGAGTACGGTCACACAGCTTCAGCTCTGCTCTGGGAGGACAATAATTCATTACATGAATGACAGGAGTCCATGAACCATCTGAGTGTTCCATATGATTTTGAAGAATTTTTCAAGGTACTTCAAATTCATGCTCAGGTACTGGGCTGCTGAAAGAACACAGCGATTCAGCTCACCAAAGGACAACAGCTTTCATGATGGCTTGATCCTGGGAATCATCTGCCAAGCATTAATCTAAACTAAGGATGAGTCAGTGTTCACAGTTGGAAAGTGACAGGCCAGAAGGAAGGTGGCATTTACCCCTGGGTGTGAGGGAAGTGAGAGGAACATCATTACAGTAACCTGGTGCTAGTTGAACGATTGTGTTTAATTTCTGGAAAATGGGAGGCCCGGGGGTGGGGAGAGAACATAAAAGCGTTGTCCTTCTTGTAGCCTCCTCCACAAAAACAGTGGGAAAGTCAGGGAGCAGAAAAGAAGCACCAGTTAATCAAACCAGAGAGCCATTCAGAGGCCAAAAAGCAAATCCCTTCAAAGAAAACACTGTAAAACAAAACACTAATTGGTATTGTAAAACTAGGAAACAAGCCATTACTTCTATAGGAGCATTGAAACAGGTATCCTAAATTGAACTGTTGTTGAATATATATATATATATATATATATATATATATATATATATATATATATATATATATATATGATATAAAATTACATGTAATAAAACTATATATATTCTAAATGTAAAGTATATCCACTATAAAAAGGATATATTGAAAATTATACAAACTTATTCCCATACAATTATCCATTATACTATTGCAATATTTCCCTCTAACAGTTTATATTGACAAGATTCTCTAAAGCACTCACTTTTATTTTAAAGATAATATTTAATAGTTCAGTACTAGCATATCTTACTATTGTATCATAGTATAAGTAAGTGTTGCGTTGAAGTTTTAGATTCCTTCCTCTTGTTCTTAGTAGGTTCCCCTGCCCCTTAGGCATACACAGGGAAAATAATGGAAAGGAATACATTATGTATAACTTATTATTTATATTAAATATACTGGGTAAAATATCTAAACTTATTTTAATTGTACAAGATTTAACAGAATTGCAACTTTCTATAAAATATAATGATTATTTGACTTTTTATGCTATAGATATGGCTGTAGTAAATATCCCTTACCTATAAATCAGTTTCTGAAATATTTCAACCATAAAAATCAACATTCATATGTATACGTGTAGTTATTTGACATATTGTATATGTGTGCATACTTTTCCTGTTTATTGCCCTTTGACCTTAATTTCTTTATTATTTAATTCTCCTTCTGGCATCAGATTTTATTAGTTCATTCATTATCCCCAGCTCCCAGGACAATATGTAACACACACCATTTAAGCAATTAATGCTTGCTGAAATAGCTAATTAATACCTAATCATTATTATTTTCTATTTAGTTATTATTCCTTCAAAGTACTTGGGTGAGGAAGGCTTGGATCAGAGCTCTACACTCGCTGTCAAATCACTATAACTTTTAGTTACACCCTCAGCCACATTGCCTTATTTTTTTGTATTTAAATGTATTTATTGATAGTGGTAATTGAACTCAGGACCTTGCACTTGCCAGGCAGACACTTGCGTCACTGAGCTATATCCCTGGCTTCCATTCCCTTACTTTTAATAACTCTTTAGGTAAGAGAGAAATATTTCCCTATGTATCTTTATTTATTTGTTTTTAAAATTAATGTTATTGGGGTCGGGGAGATGGCTCAGTGGAATAAGCACTTCCCTGCCAAGCACAAGGGCCTGAGTTCAATCCCAGGTTCTGCCAAAAAAAAAAAAAATTATAATTTTATTGAGAAAGAAATAGCAATGAGACAGTTTCCTAACAGATTAGTAAGACAGTTAAAATAATTAATACATTACATACTATTGTCTTCATAGTAATGATTCATAGTACAAGATGCAGACATGATATATCTTGTCTAAACACTATGAATACAAATTGTTCTTTTCATTGAACTAAGAGAAATTAGCTGTTTATCTAACTTATTTTGCCTTATATAGTTTTGAACATTATTCCAATATCATGAATTATATTACACTCTTATAAACACCAATTTCCAAATTTATTCCTGTATACCTAATTTTGGGTTTTTCTCTTGCTTTGTTGCCATTCATGGTAAGTTGTTGTCTAAAATATTTCTTTTATTAAAGTCTTAAATATTTTTTCTGTAGCTTTTTAGTCCATTGATATTTTATTGTAATATACAATATGAGATGGGGAAATATATTTCCTTGAAGAGGGATAATTCTTAGGGCTGGCCAGATAGCTCAGTGGCAGGGAACAGGGTTTTGTTCCCCAGCATGCCATGCCAGCCTCACCCTCAAGGCATGCTGAGAAGGTAACTGAGACTGGGTATGGTGGCATGTGCCTGTAATGCCAGTGCTTTGGAGGCTGAAAATAGGATCACTGAGAGTCCAATCTGTGTAGCGAGACCCTGTACTAAATGCATAAAAAAAATTATAAAGAGGGATAATCCTCCAGTAACAGTATGTGTGAGAGAAGCATAATTTAATTACCCTTATATTACCTTTTCTATTTATGAGAGTATTTCTGGACTGTTGTGCTACTTCTTTTTATGCCTACATCAATACACTTAAATTTACAAAGAGCAGGGTAGCATCCTTGATTCTATACCAATTTGTTCCTCATCTTCTATGTACAGTTTTATTTTTCAGAGTAATTATATTTTTTCTCACCCATGTCTTTTCCAAAATTCTCTCAGATGATTTTATTCATTTTATAAATGAAATCAGGGATGCTTACCTAGTGTAAAAATGTAGGTTTTTTCATTAAAAGAAATATTGTGTCTTCATTTATTTATGTCTACAATAATGTTCTTGTTTGGTGGTTTTCTGAGCTTTATTTCACAAAGATGTGTTTATATGTTAATATTGCAAATTAAACCCTTACCATTTCTAGTCATTTCATGTTTATTGCCTTATCATAGAAATCACTGTATCATCATGTTGAATTTCGAGGCTTGTTTTGTTCACTCTGAGTCCGTGTTGTGACTTTTATATCTACTTTCTCACTGCTTTAACTCACCCATCTACCTTAGCAAACAGTGTCCAAAAGGGAAAGCATTGTTGCTCTTTATTCTAATAGAAATTAATATAGTGTTTAAGTGCTCTGATGCTCACTCTATTGTTAAGGCAGTAGATTTTCCCTCCTAATTAACTGAATGCTTTCTTCACAAAAGGAAATTGAATGGTGCCTGGTGTTTACTAAGCATGAAGGTAAATCATATTCTTAAATGCACCAATAGTCAAATGATTCCAAATGCTGAAATAGATCATGTGCTGTCATGGTAAATTCTTATTTTAATATTATAATACATTTGAAGTATCCCATGTAGATTTAGTCATATGTATTTATGTTGGACAACAATATCTTTTCTAAGAAGCTTCCCCCAAACATTAATACAAGCCGGGCGTGGTGGTGCATGCCTGTAATCCCAGCACTAGGGAGGCTGAGGCAGGAGGATTGTTGTGAGTTCGAGACCAGCCTGAGCTACAAAGTGAGCTTAAGGCCAGCCTGAGCTGCACAGTGAGACCCTGTCTCAAAAAGACAAAAAAAAAAAAAAAAAAAAAAAAAAAAACATTAATACAGTGGGATGCTAAATGTTTTGAGGGAATATAAAAAGGTTTTGTGATCCATATGTTGATGAGGAATAGATCTGGATGGCTGACAAGAGGAATCTGCTGGCTTCCCTCTGCTTTGGTCAACTTCTTTCCTTCTTTCAGGCTCTGGTGTCTAGTACCATGGTTAGATACACCTTGTGTGAAATAAGAAAACTGAACAGGTACGAAGAAGTCAAAACAATACATGAACTTTCTCTTGAGAGCCCCTTTTACAGTAGGAGAACCTTAACCTCAAGATCTAGCAGTGTAACACACTTAACTTAGCTGATTCCTCAGAGCTGATAGCTCCACCAGCATTGGAGGACCAAAACCTTCACAGGCTTTTGTCAAACTGCCTGAAGGGAGGGCCCACGCATCCTGACTCTGAGGCAACCTCACAGCCTCTACCTCTGACTCTTCAATCTTCCAGTTGTAGTTGCCCTTCATCCAAGGGTGTTAGTGTTTGATTGTCCCTAGCTTGAATTTCAGATGCCTTGGAATCTACCAGAGGTTTTCTGAATGCCCTGGTGCTTGACCTTGATGTTGAAAGACACCAGCCTTTCTTCATCTAGACAAAAATATAACAAAAATTCCTAGCAAATTTCTTAAAAGGAACTCTTCCTTCAGGGTTCATTTTTTTATGAGAAGCATGTAAACACCAACACAGAAATGCCTTTAACAATTCTTCATGTCCCCTTAGTGATACAAATCTTGCTCTAGAAAATGGAGATATAAAACAGAAGTTGTACTTTTCTGAACCTTTGAGCATTAGTCAAACTCTGGAGAGGAACACTTGTTAAAGATGATGTACATATATAGCTATATATTTTACTATAATTATATAATTCATATTATGTACATTAATTATATAATTATCATTAGTACACATCAACAAGATTACATGCTTACTATGTATATGTATATATATATTTATTTATTTATTTCTATATAATACTATTTGAACTTGGAAACTGATAGATAAGTAATTTTGAAAATATTTTTAATATATTCACATTCATATTTCTATAACTTAAGTTCTATATTTTCAAGCCATTTGGCTACATTTTTGTTTCCTTATAAAGTCACACATGTCACTGAGATTTTTCATGGGCCTAAGGAAAAAATTTGTTATTGAACAGTAATTTTTAAAAAGTTATCTTTCCTGTGATTTATGTGCTTTGTCATTGTCTCATTTCTTATTCATTTCCGAAATTTGCATCTTTATATTTTCAAAAACTTATTATTCCACAATTTTTCTTATTCCAAATATATGATTTTTACCTTCATTTTATTATAACATTTCCCTTATTTTAAAAAGCGTGTTGTATTATTTTCAGTTTCATCAGAGTTTTTATTTTTTCCACTCCTTTATCTTCTTTAATATTTTATTGTTTTAAGAGTTAGGTTTCAAGTACAGCTTTGGCTGAATTACATCTTGCTTTATTTTTCAAAGTTCCTTTAACTGAATCTTTTATTTGCTTTGACTTGTTATTTAGAAGAGTGGGATTTTTGTTAATTTTTTTTTAATCTGAACTTCTTTTTTCAGGGATTGAACTCAGGCCCTTGCACTTGCCAGGGAAGCACTTATTCCACTGAGCCAGCTCCCTGGCCCCTATTTTTGTTAATTTTTTAAAAATATTTTATATCATTCCAAAGTTTTGTGGTAAATATTGTATCTTATGGCAAAAAAACCCCTAAGAAATTAGCTTGCTACTTTTTTAGCTTTCCAGCACTGCAACAAAATAACCAAGAAATACACTTAAAGATGTGTATTTTGGCTTATGGGTTTAGAGGTTTCAGTCCATGGTACCTGAGCTTTGTTGTTAATGGTGAGGCAGAGCTTCATGACAGAGGGGGTGTGATGGGGCAGAGTGGCTCATCATGGCATAGCCAGTAGGCAGAGAGACCAAGCCACAGAGGCAAGGGCCAGGGACAGGACCATCCACTTCACAAGAATGAAGGGCCATTCTCCAAAAGCACCCCCATGACCAGTTCATCTCAGCTGGCCCCTACTTTCTCCACTTGCAAATAATGCCATTAAATTATGAATCCATTAATGGGTTGATCTATTGATGGAATTATGGCTTTTTGATTAAGTGGCCTTCTGAAGTGCAACCTCTAAACATTGCTGCATCAGAAACCAAGACAACATAAGTCTCTGGTAGGCCCTTCATATTTAAACCATAACATTTATATTTTTAATGTTCTCTTGTACCATCTATCAATGACTTTTGTCTTTTATCTCATATCTGTGTGTAAATTTATATACATATAATATATATGTATATATCAAATTTTAATTAAGTCTGAAAAAATTATAAAAATAACTTTAAAAAGAATGAGTAACAACAAACATTCCCTTTGGAAAGTGAGACTGCAGTGTTCAATGATGATAAATGTATATTACAAATATATCAAAAGTTCAAATTGTCCACATATTCACCCACTGACATCAGCCACAAAGGTTCCTTCCCCAGGAATTGCACTTACTCACTTACTGCAAAACCAGATTTTGCTATAAACTACAAAACTTTTAAGACAAAAAGTTTATGTGGATAGAATCACAGATGATCTCCATGGTACAAAACCAGAGGAGGTCTCAGTTTGAAAGGCAATGTGACCCCTTCCTTTTAGAGATGATGTGCTCAGGCTTTGTTTATGCCTATAAATGGTTTCCTGGAGTTTCTATCCTATGATCCCTTGGACTGTGGAAGTTTCTCCAGGCCTTATACCTAACAGAATGGGAGAAAAAAAAGAGGACAAATGACCCTCAATTATTTCCACTATTGACTACATGCTTAAACACAAATTCTCCTCTCCAATTTTAGGCTTGAAGGATTTGGAATTGTGAAGTGGATGGACAAGGTAGTGTGGTCACACAAAAGAATGATGTTTGTTTCTTTGCTACACACATGGACAATTTGTGCCTCTTTTTCCCCCTGATAGAAATAGGAAATACAGGTAGGGAGATGGGTGTAGTCCTCTGCTCCCCTATGTTAGTACTCCTAGATGGCACACTTGGGATGTCAATAAAGATGTTAACTATCTTAGCACTATTGTGCTCATGAGCGTTTCAAATAATCCATAAAAATGGATCTAGCCAGTGCCATTTCTTAGGTCTGTAGTCTTCCCTCATTACTTTCATTTGTTGTATTCAAAAATTCTATCCTCTCTTGATGCATGAACTGTTACCATCAGAAAATTCTTATGAAAGAAAACAACAGAGAAAAGAAAGAGTAAAAGTAGTTGAATTCTGGATTGAAATCTAGTCCTGTGCAAGAGTACAAATGGACTCTGTGCCTCAGATTTTCATCCTTCTAATGTGGATGGGATCTACTTCACAGAGTTATATGGAGACTAAGATCTCCCATGGAAACATCTAGAGACACACTTACCTTCAGTTTCTTATTATAGTTTTGTGCTAATGTCACTCATTCCAGGTTCCGAAGTTGACAGCATTTAAAAAATCTTGTTCTTTTTCCTCTTCATTTTTCTTCAGCAATGTTATGGACTTGGAGCTATGAATTTAATCTGTGATGCAGAGATTTCTCTGGGGTTTTTAAATATTTGTCCTACTGTCCATTCAGCCCATATTACAAAATATTACTTTGATAATCAAAATTTACTGTTACACCAAGAAGCAAAATACAGGGGCCAGGGAGATCGCTCAGTAGAATAAGCACTTCCCTGGCAAGCACAAGGACCTGAATTCAATCCCCAGTTCTGCCACAAAAAAAGGAAGCAAAATAATCCTGTGAGAGCAACAAATAGCAGTATATGTCTATGATTATACATATGCTAATGTCATGAAAACATCAGTACATGTCAATGTGTAAAATAAAATTTTGACACAAATCAAGGTACAAAACGTCTAATAGCCAACTAAATTATATATATATATATATATATATATATATATATATATATATATATATATATATATATGTTTAAAAAGAACTTTAAAATATGAATGTTTCATGTAGTGGCTCATGTCGCCATTATATGTGTATAAAAATATTCATGAAGAAAATGATCCCAGATCATCTTTAAAGTTACTAAAGCAGGACGGAATATCAGAAATACTGAGTCACTGTAGTTTGAAGTATATATACATACATACATATATATGTATATATATATATATATATACTGTAGATAACAGAGACTAAAAGTAAATATGATTAAATATTCAGTGTTTATCATCTGATGATTACTTTTATTTTCTTATATTTTATACATTAATATCACATTTTTAAAATTAGAAAACAAATTTAAGTGTCATTCAAATGAAAGATTCTTAATCATCCCAAATCAATTACATTTTTCTTTGAAGTATATTATGATGTGAACAATTTTTTTAAAAGCTCAAGAGGTGTCAAATGTGTACATATTGGCCACTTCCAAAGGAAATGAAATAATCTCTAAAATGGTCACACCAGGGCTGGCGAGATAGCTCAGTGGACTAAGCCCCTGCTCAGGCAAGTGCTGGCACTGGTTTTGGATCCCTGTCACCACAGCACCAGCCCACATCTGAGCCAGCATCCGAATCCGGGCATAATGGCATACGCTTGCAATTTCAGCACTGGGAGGCTTGAAAACAAAAGGGTCCCTAATGTCTGAGCTGCACAGTGAGACCCCGTACAAATACATCAAAAATAATAAAATAAAATGATTATAATCACTAATCCAGCCATACTTTATCTTGCAATGTGTAAGGAGGAAATTATTTACAGTAATTACTGTCACTTAGTTCACTGATTTCTTTACAAATCTTAGGTCACTTTTCCTTATATAGAACTTCTGCTCTTACAAAAAATTACATGATCTAACCTAGATACAAAATTAGTTATAATCTAACCTAGACACAAAATTAGTTATAATCTAACCTACATACAAAATTAGATATAATTTCAAGAGTTTGAAGATCCTATGCAATTCCTGCATGGACTATCAGTTTTCTTCTAAAAGAAAGAAAATATAAGATGCATTATGAAATATAATTGTGGGTTACTAACAGTAATGAGTACACTGAAGGAATCTGAATGGCAAATGATAAGGGAATAGCCAAATAAATTATAAGAGTACACTAGAATTTAAGTAGACTTTAAATGTTGCTAACACAGTGTTTTACTATGGGAAATACGTTTCTTAAATCATAATACAAAATAATAGGAAAATAATGTTGTAAAAAGTGCACCTATGTGGACAATTGAAGAAAATATGCAAAGCCACAACTTACCACGGTCTTAAGACAGTTGGATTAATGGGTCATTATTTTCTTACATGTTTGGTAAAATTCATTTTAAGTAAGATGAAAACAAATAAAGGAAAACAAATTAAATCTTTCTGATGTATAATCTTTGTGGTATCTTTTTCAGGCAATAAAGCACTCATAGTAATATTTATTTTTTTAAAACTGGAATCTGTATTTTGTTGCTGTCTTTTTGAGACAGGGTATTGCTGTGTAGTTCAGGCTCTCCTTGACCTCACTTTGTATTCCAGGCGGGTCTTGAAATCATAACAATCCCCCCTGCCTCAGCCTCCCAAGTGCTGGGATTATACGTGTGTGCCACCCTGGCCCTGTTTAACTAGAATCTATTAACAAGCCCCAGCACCCCTTTTAAAACAAAATAGGGCCAGCCAAATAGCTCAGTGGATTAAAGCACCTGCAAGCAGGCACAGGGGCTGGGGTTCCTTCCCAGGGCCTGCCTTACAGGTCCTGCCCGCAGGGTGCACTGAGTTAGCAATTGAGACTGGGTGTAGTAGTGCACCCCTATAATCCCAGCTCTTGAGAGGCTGTAAACAGGCAGATCACTATGAGTCTAATCTTGTAGTGTGATCCTGAAAACCATGTAAACCCTTCCCTAAATACAAAAAAATAAAATTAAAAAATAAAAATAAATAAAACAAAACAATGCCTTTTTCAAATGCTATTTTGTTATCTAGTTTATCTGAATAAAATAGTGATTATAAATTATTTTGTATATTAAATATTTAATTAAATATTAAACATTAAATTTTGAAGTATTATCACATCTTTTCTATATTTGATTCAATAGTTTAATTAAAACCACCGACTGGCTGGCCAAATAGCTCAGTGGATTAAAGTGCCTTCTTAGACTCAGGAGCCCAGGAGAGGGGAGTTTGATCCCCTGGCCTGCTGTGCTGAACCCACCCCGGTGGCTGGCTGAGGCAATTGACACTGTGGCACGGTCACGCACATCTATAATCCCAGCACTTGAGAGGCTATAAACAGTAGGATCACTATGAGTCCGATATATGTAGTGAGACCCTATAGGTCCTGTAGACCCTGTCCAAGAAAAAAAAAATTTGACCATTCAATGAAAGTTGTCAGTGAAAAAAATGACAGGTTAAAAGATAATAGAATATAAAATCTGTGTCAAGTTGGAAAAGATAGGAAAAATAAGTACTTTTAAGATAAGCAAATATGTGACCTTTATGCACATAATTAATATCTAGTAAATAGTTCTACAAAAATGAAGTACTTTAGGGAAAGAAGAATCTGGCTTACAGTGAATGGATATGAAAAATATTATTATGCAAATGATATTATTTCCTCATAATATTTGTACCTTCGGCTTTTATTTGTTTTTAATAAGTTAATGTGTTATTGGAAGCCTTATAAATAGTATTTGATATTGTGTTTATTTTTTTTACTCATTATCTGGAAAACTATTATTTTTTTGTTTTATTCTTTAGCATAAATGAATGATTTTGGATTTCTCTTACAAAATGAAAAATACACTGCAGAAATAATTCCAAGAAGGTTGAGAATTCTGTTAACCAGGAAAATGAACATGCCCTGGGCTATGTCTGTTTATGGGAAGATATTGCTGAAGTCATGAACCTTATTATCATTTATATTTGAATCGTTTCGTTCCTAGTTTATTCCACCATTGACACAACTAAAATGAACAAAGTTAATAGTTTTCCTACAAAATCACAATAGTTTCTCATGTTAGGTGAAAATTCCCTGTTTAATAAAAAAGAAAAATGAGATAAGAGTAAGTAAGGACACAACCCCAGGAATCTTAAGTGTTCAGATTCAACAAAACCTTTAAGGAAATAAAATAGGGAGCTATTTAAGACTTCTCTAAATAAAAGCAAATTTACTTGAATCAAGAAGCAAATCAATTGCTAACTTAATATCTTAAATTTTCATAAGGAACATGATAGATCTTTTCTTAAAATGCCAACAGATATAAGGGGAAAAAACCTTACTTGGAGGGTGAGGCACATATGGCTATTTCTCATGGATACCTCTCCCTAAGTAGCAGTAGCTGCCATTCTGAAATGCTATCTTGAAAGAAAATCAAGGAGATACATGTACACTCCCCCAAACAATTTTCTTTTTTTTTTTTTTTTATCAGAAGCACAGAGGTTACTTGGGATATTGAAGGATATACATCTCACAACTCGTATATTTTGCATAGCATTTTCCACAGAATAGTGACTGCCATTTTGAAATGGCTTCTTAGAAGATGACAAACTTCTTTTTTCTCAAAACATATGTTTTCATTAGCAACACAAGAGATTTATTTCTAAGTACATTTTAAAAAAAAAAACTCAAAGTGAAAATTTTCTCTTGTGTATTCTTCCGTGTTACTTACATTCTTTATTTTAAATACTGGCAAAGTATTTTCAAGTTGTCAAAGTATAGCAATTATTCAAAACTGGGGAACCCATTTTTTTCTTATACTTAACGTGTACAAGAAAGTCAAGGCATTCCGTGCTAACTTATGCACAGTGGATAATGGAAAATGTATAGTGACCTTTAATATGTGTTTTTAACGTTCTTCCATTTGTTTTGGTTTAACAATATATCTATTTTTCAAACATTTACTCATAAAGACAGGACTCCAAATCAGACCATGATAAACTTTAGATAGCAACCACTATCCTTCCTTTTTGCACACATTTCCTGTGAAAGATTACAAACAACCCAACATCTTTCATGTCACTGAGTTTAAGAACACCACATGTACTGTGTATTCTGTGTAACATTTAAGCCCTTAAATTTATATTTCAAAGGATAGCATCAATGTAAAGTGTAACACAGTTGTGTTTGTGTTTTTTTATCCTACTTTTATGTACACCAAAAACAAATACAAAATATGAGTGTTTTCCCCCAATTCAACTTTGTAAATTACTCCGTAGAATCCTGGAAACTAAAAGAACAACATAACTGAAATGTATCATCTTTGATTCAAGTATTTTAACATATCACATTGTTTTATTGAAGACTAAAAAAGAATTCAGACGTTAGGAATTTGACCAAGACAAGTAATATATGGAAGAATCATCATTAGTCAGGATGATATTTAGAAGAGCATGTTGATAATTTGTTTTGTCAAAAACAGTAATAACAACCAATAAGTGAACCTTGAATTCTTTTGTCTATTGTACTCCCCAAGTTAGTGTTATCATAAACATAATGGAAAAGTATCTTCAGAGAAGGTATTCATTACTAGTTGGAAAGTTTCTGTTAAAAATTTTAACACACAAATAATTGAGAATATTATTAAACATCTTTATTTGTTCATACCAATGTGTTTATCTATGGCCTGATGTCTTCTCTGGAGACCTCTTTGCTTTCTAAATCTAAGGCCAAATTTTGACATTGGAATTTGAAGCTTTGTGATTGGGTGTTTTTGTGGCCATCTATTCTTTATTACCCTATGTAGGTAAATTTACTTTTCAAATAACCACAGAATGAATTGTATCTATTTTTCTATAGAAATTAAGTGTCAGTCTTAAAGAGTCAGGTTGAAATGGTTAAATATGTTGCTCAGGTAAAGTCTGGACAACAATGCCTGGAAAACAAGGTATTCAGTTTGGAAGGACAATCGAGGTGAACTAGATAGACTACCTTCTTTGACAGAGCAACTTGTATGTATAGATAAGTTAGAAGCTTTCACAAAGACAACTTTTCAATATAAAGATTTTCTAATTCATTTGCAACAATGAGATTGTTTCTTATCGCATAATTCTTCCATAGGCAACAATACACGTGCAATCCATACAGGTTTTCATGACCAAATAGGAAAAAATAGAAACAGAAAGAGAGAAAAAAATCATCAAAGTGCTAGAAGCTTTTTTTTATTTTACCAAAATTATATATGTTCACTCTATTATCAGTTTTACTGGGTGCCTAGGGCTAGCACTGTGGACTCTCTCCCCTTATCCACACCATTCTGATCTTACTGTAGTTCAGTGGCCATCAAGAGTCAAACACTTATTCAGGTACTTTGGGGAGAAGGTCTTTTTAAGTTAATAAACAGTAACTTGAGACCATTACACACCATGGAGACAGCAGTCATTTATACCCATCATTTAATTTTCATTTCCAGGAGAGAATCTAGCATAAATTCATTCTGGGTTTTGTGATTTTTTCCCACTCAAGGATATTTCTGCTTGTCTAAGAAAGAAAAAGAACTGAAAATGCCTGTGTGATCCAAACATTGCCAAGCTGGCTGGTTGCTAAATGCTTTGATTGTATTGGCATTCCATGAGGTAATCACTGACATTTATCAAATTAAGCAAAAATAAAGCTACCAAAATAACCACTCCAATTCAATTGCACATATATGTTGATTGTGTGTTTGTGTGTGGGTGTGGGTATGCATATAATCACAGTCAGAAATAGGCTATTAAAAGAGAATAATGTAGATTTAAGGAATCAATTTCTTCCTTTACCCTCAGTATTTCTTTAAAAGGGAAAGAAAGAATGGAGAAGGAAGAGATAAAGCTTATCAGGTTTCATTTCCCAGGTGGATGATGGAGTTGGGATACCTTTAATGGAGAACTGTCCAGAAACCTCGTGCTGGTCTTGCCTGGATGAGGATGGGATTTCTAAGACATGAGTATAAACACAGTGTAGACATGCTATCGATTGAAAACACTGCACTGAATCTATATAATTTAATGATAATAAAAAAGTATCTTTTATATATATAGATATATAAAATGTTTCCCAGATACCAAAAAAATCAAATAAAAATCCCACCCCTCTGCTGTGTTCCTAGGTATACTATGTACTCATTTGAGAAATGTTTCATAGCACTTATCTTAGGTCTACAGGGCTGGAATTAGAGGGATCACCATCTCTTCTGCACACACACACACACACACACACACACACACACACACACACACACAGGGACTGTGGTTTCCTATAGCACCATACAGCAGGATAGGCATTGAGCAATGGCTGCACACACTGAGCATGTTCCAGGGAGATCTAATCACCTCTAGCTCTGGCCTCACATGCCTGAGCCCCACTCAGTCCGTACCTGTCATTCATTCCAGAAGACAGTGTGTATTTTGAAGTCAGCTTGGCCCTTCCACTCTCTTTTAGGTAGACATGCTAGATTGTTATGATGGAAACGAAGTAACTGGTGAAGCTCTATGAGCAACACTCATCCTTTTCTGGAAATCCTTGCTATTGCTAGTTAGATACACTGTCAGTCACTCAAGATGTGGTAATGTTACAATTAGCCCTTAACCCGTAGCAAGGTAGATACTGGGCCAAGATGTGAAACACAGACTGCTTAGTGTACATAGAGAACTAGGAAAGAAAAAAAAAAAGAACTGATGCCAATTCTCCAACTTCCTATCTACTATTTCATATCAATGTAAGATTGGTTAGATTTTATTTATTTATTTATTTTGCAGTACCAGGCATCGAACTCAGGACCTTGTGCTTGCCACGCAGGCACTTAGGCTGCTGAGCTATATCCCCAGTAGATTGGTTAGCTTCTGAATAGCATTGTGCAATCCTCACTGGAAATGTAAGATAATATATGATTTATGAAATAACATAAAAAATTATTCCAAGTAAAAATGATGGATGAGATTCCTTCTCCAGTAAATAATAAATATGCAGCCTCTTTAAGTATAAATCCCCAAATATCTAGTTACATGATAAAGACTTTCCTTGTCTGAAGGAAAATTGAAGGTGTCTTAATAGAAATATGCACTTCATAGCAGGTATAGAAGCTTGACAGGTGATGTGTTGGTGGATGCAGGTATTTCTATGTCAGGTTAACTTTGAAAGTCTGGTTTCAAAGGCTGGTTTCAGCATTTATTAGGAGATGCACAAACATGTGTGATGGATATGTTGTGCAGGAGCTTCTTTTTCCAAAAAGAAACAGTTGACTAGTGAAATTAACCATTAATGTGTTTCTTTTGGAAGATTTTGTCTTAAGTACTTAAGCAATGGAAGTCATCACACAGCAAGTGGCTGGGCCTGAGAGGATTGATCTTTAGAATGTATAGGGAAAGGAATTAATTATATTGTAATCAATGGTTCTATTTCATTTTCACAAATGAGATGTTGAATCAAGACTTGAGTTTCACTGACAAGATTAATTTTTTCCAGGGCAAATAATATGTCAAAGTAAAGGTAGTCACGGAGTACATTTTCTAACCAGGTGAATTCTAAATGTATCATTGAGATAAGAAAAGCGTAACATTTGGGTAAGGGGGGAGCAACAGGCCTTTCCGTTTTTCAATAATTATGATAAATTTCAGCATGATAGCATTTTGGATATTCAATTTTATGTGTTTTTTTTTAAATCCTATTGAATGCATTTTCCTAAAATTTTTCCATAGATAAAATATTTGTATAAAGATGAGAACTTAGATAATGTGAACATTAAAAATTATAATTAAGGAAGCCAAAAAATAATACCTTGACATTCAAAAGAATAAAACTATAATGAAATAAATAACGTGACATTATCTTCTCTTAAATTTAAAATGCATTTCTACCAAAGTGTTTTCAACATTTGAGACTAAATTCCTGTTACTCTATTTTGATTTTCAAAACTAAAACTAGAACTTTCTCTGGGGCCAGCTAGTCCCATTCCAGGTATATTTCCAAGAGCTTTCCTGTTAGAATGGTGCATGCAGGTCCAGAGTTACAATAGAACAATTCATAATAGCCAAGCTTTTAAGTAGCCCATAAGTCCATCAACAGATGGGTTAAGAAAATGTGCTACTTGCACACAATGGAGCACTAACTACTCTGCCATAAAGAAAAATACACTTGAGCCATTTGTAGGAAAATGTTGGTGCACCTTGGACCACAATGCTAAGTGACACACAGGCTTAAATATCACATGATTCTTCTTTTATGAGAGACTCAGAGTAGAAACAAAGAACAAAGTGCTTGATAGATGATAAGAGGTGTGGAGAGTTCTTTCTCATGAGCGAGAGGGATGGATAGGTGGGTATAGGAGGGAGAGGTGTGGAAGGGTATAAGAAATAAAAAGAAGGAACTGGAACATGTCATAGACATGTACCAACCCCACAAGGAACGCAAACATTATGTATAGTAAATGGACACAAAAACAGGAAAGTGAGCAGGGGAAATGGCTCAGTGGAATAAACGCTTCCCTGACAAGTGCAAGGGCCTGAGTTCAATCCCCAGTTCTGCCAAAAAAAAAATGAAAAAAGAGAAAAAAGAAAAGGAAAGTGATCAAGAGCTGGTTGTAGAGCAAAGAGAAGGAGTGGAAGGGGGTGAAGGAGGATATGAAGTTGTGTTAATTATGTGTACAACTTCCCATAACAAGTGCAAACATTGTGTACTGTACACATGTACTAGGAAAGTAAAACAAAGCAATATTCTTGATTTTCTATGGATGTTAACAGGTCTATTATTAACAAATATTCACAAAGAGTAATTTGTGACATATTTTCAATAGAAACAGCTTTACATGAAACAAAAACTGCACATTTCTCTGTTTGATTCAGAAATAGTTTCATTCCTTCTCCAAAAGTATGAGTCTTGAAAAAAAGTAATTTTCACCGTTTTTCCCCAAACTACAAGTAAAAGAAATCTTCTATGTACTTTCAAATACTGTGACTTTTTATTTAAAACAGTGTAAACATAACAACTCAACACCACCAATAATTGGGAAAAAAATGGGTATGTGAACACTAATTTCCTTAAATACCCCATACTTTCCCATAAAGTAAGGGAAAATGACACAGACAAATCTTCAGGAGAAGTTTCAGTTCACCTCAGCAGTGGTAAAAATATTGCTTTATTCCAAATGAACATACAACACAATTTCCTGTTCTTTTGGGGACTTCTTGTGAACTGAATAGTTCGGTCTTATGATTTCAACAATTTATTCCTTCCATATAACCACAGAAACCAATGCCTTGGTCCACTCATAGTAGACTTGCTCTAAAATTAGTAGCAATGAGGCTGATGAGAAAGAAAATGGTAACTGTCAATTTGGTATATGGCCCATGTAGCTAATGTAAGTAGATGTGCTTCAAAATAAATACACCTCTTCCATCAATACACTTTGTGATACTGATGTCATCAATAAGACAATAATTGTTGCTTTCAAAAGGATTCACATCATAAAATGGTCTAGACATTGTCTGGGGTTTCTAAGACCCACCATGCAAGGACTTTGATTTAAAAACTCACTAACTGAACATTATATTGAATGGAAAATTTAATGTGAACAGATCCAAGAGGGAAAATATTTTTATCTGACTATTAGGTTCCCTGATGTTTTAGAACAAATTTTAGCAAGCTTAATACACACACACACACACACACACACACACACACACACACACACACACACACATGCACACACATACGCACAAAGAACACATGTGCAAGAGCATATGTGTTTGAGGGAGCAAGTTCACATCCTTGCATGCTCACTCACATGCGCACGCATGCACGCGCGTGCGCATGCACACACACACACACACACACACTGAGAAATGTTCCTTCAGAGCTTCTAAACAATCTGCAAGGAAAACATTTCTATTAGCATCGTCTTAGTGACACGACACTGTGAGTTTCTTGTCTCCTTTTTGTTTTTTTCTGTAATAATTTTGTACCTCCCTCTGAGATTCTAGGCTTTCAAGTTTCAGAGGTGGATGGTGCGTGAGTACAGCAAGGACTGCTCCGTTTTCTCCCCATCCTTGGTTGTCTCCTTCCCTATGCAGTTTTTGTGCCTTTCTTCAAAAATTCAACACAAAACACTACACTTCTTGACAAGACATAACCTGTGATATGTGTGTTGGTCAAGTAGAAATTTTGGGGTGGGTTCAACACGTCGAATGGCAAGGGCCACCTGCTCCCTGGCATATCACTCATGGGACACAGATCTTTTTTTAAACCAGGTGCCTGTCAGTGCTTCCTTGATGGGGACACAGGCACTGTGGGACCAAGGGTCTCAATTTCCTGTATTTTCTGAGATCCAAGGAGGACAACGTTAGGACTAACTAAAATTGAATTCAGAATTCTACCCAAAAGCTTCCATGGTAAGCTTTATCCCTCCTGAAACATTTCTTTCCCTTTAAAAAAATATTTTGTTAAAAAACACTATGATATGAGGGCGATAGACTATTTGGTTTCTTCTAAGTAGATGCTCTTAAATTAATGCATATAAATAATTTGTTTTTAATTTCCTCTCTTTCCTGTTGAGCAAAGCATTGAATGCACCGATCCCTACATGTCCAGTCACTTGGTCAATGCTGAGTCTCTTTGTATTTCATTTCTTAAGACAAATTGTGCCTCTCGTTCGGATTTGGCCGTGGGACTCAGGGGGAGAAAGGCTGTGTTTTCACTTGCGCTGTCCTCAGTTTCTACGCTGGCCAGCTCGTAGTCTTCCAACCGCCTGGCATCAGTCAGAATCCGAATCTGCTCCTGGACAGTTTCTAGCAATATTTTAACTTCCTGCTGTTCTGCTATAAAACAGTCACTGACGGGAATACTCACGTTGACAATGTCAGCAGAGTAGGAGTTTTTGCACCATTTGATGCTTTTGACCTCAGAAATCCCTGGCATCTGCATGCAGGTTTCTTCTAGACCCACCGAGGGGATGATGGGCACAGAACTGGCCCTCGCCGATGAGTATCCCACCAGGTCCTTTTGATCCAAGTTATTAAAATAGGGGTTTGTTTCTCTTGAAGGCAGTTGCATATTTATTGATGAATTCTGTTGAGTTTTTAAACCATTGGATGAATACCTAGGGGAAAAAAACAAAGTGTCATGCATCCTGGCTTCCACCGCACCTCTGTAGAGTAATAGGCAACCACAATGAACTTGCCGCATGCACCATCTCACTGAATTCTCACAGCAACCCCATGAGACGGATAGTATGCTCCCAGGTAAACAGAGAAGCCAACTGAAACTCAGATTGGTGAAGTGACTTGCCCAAGGTCACACAGAAAGTAAGTGACAGACTGAGACTCAAATCCAGATCTTCTTACTTTAAGTCCAGGGGTCTTTCAACACACCACAGCTGTATAGGCAGGTGGGATATAGTCTTCCTGACCTCTATCCTAGAATACAAAGTAAATGGGGATTGAGCAGATAAGTGTGGCCTTCCCACAGTGACACACAGGAAACCCATTTCCACTCCATCAACTCGACCACCCTCTCAGCCCTGGTCCTCCAGAAGACGTCTGTGGGTCTGTGGCCATTCTATTTGGGGGTGATCAGGAAACCCGATTTTAAACATTAAGTGATGTGGCTCTAAAGTCTTCAGCTTAATAATAGCTTTAGGGGTTGCAAAACCCCTAATTGTCACAGGCACTTGGAAGAACCGCCTCACTGGTTAGCTCTTGTTTCTGAGGGTGGAGACAGGAGGGACACAATTCCTCTGCTTTCTTGGGATGAACTTGAAATGTTTCAGGGTGCAACTACCAACCCAGCCACCTTCCTAACAGATTCTGAAGCCCAGCAATGTCAAAGTAGTCTCTGTGCGTGACAGTGGATGGCTGAGAATGCCAAAGTGCCTATTCCAAGTAATCTGAATGTGTCACAGTCAGGCTGGGCACCTTCTAGACTATTTGGGGCTAGAGGTTTTTTTCTCTTCTGAGCTTTGCAGTCTGAGAAATTGGGACAGGTATATCATGAATTTATAGGAGGATAATTTGGGGATTAAAGCAGTAGCTTTTATTTGATTTCTTAATTATTTGTCTTTAAACCTTAAACACTAGCATCTAAACATAATGTAATGACATTTGATCTTTATATCAAAAATTTCATTTTCTTGGCTTACACTGTAACAGGTACAAATCTGGTTTAAATAGTAATTGCAATAAAGTCTGTTGCATACTAAAGAGAAGTTTTTCCACATGTTCATTGTGGGGACAATTTCATGGTCTGCTTTTCCACAGTGAAAATAGAGTTAAGAAACAGATTTAGGATTTTGTAGTCCCACCTAGAGTAGAGTTGAGGGTCAATAAGCCATGACCTCACATAGATCTTTAAGATCAAACATTTTTCCAGTCCAACTAATGCTCATATTCAAATAAAATGGCATAGCTAACACTTGCAGGGTGCTTTGACAAAATACTATTACCTCTAATTATGGGGAAAAAATAACTCTTCTCCACTGTTGTTGTGAGTGCAGATTGGTACAACCACTATGGAAATCAGTGGGGGAGACTCCTTAAAGAGCTAGAATTGGAGATCCTACTCAAGCCAGCTAGTCCCTTCCTGAGAATTTTCATAGAGGACCTGAAATCCTCATATCACATATGTGCACCCATGTTTATAGCAGCACAATTTGTCATAGCTAAATCCTGTAAACAAACCAGATGCCCACTAAGTGAAGAACAAATGAAGAATTTTATATAGTAATATTGAGCCATAAAACAGGATAAGTTTGAGTGTTTTGTAGGTAAATGCTTGCAACTGGAGACCATACTCTTAAGTGAAATAAGTCGGACCCGCCTGTGTTAACATCATATCGTCTCCTTAGTGTGAGAACTTGAAAAAGAAAATGGAATCTTGAGGGTACAATAGAATTTTGAAAAAAAATTAATGAACTTATTCAAAAAGAAAGTATTGCTAGGTTGAGGAGAAGGACAGGAGAGGCAGAGGGGGAAAGACATTTATCTATATAAGCAGGATGGCTTGGAAAACTGTACTGTGGATTTCTGTTGATCTATGGAAAGGAGAAGATAATACATAATTTGTTTTGTCTCATTTTTTCAATTGCCTTTCCTTTCTGCTTTTAATAATTTCTTATATATTTCTTTCTTCTTTCAATTTTATATACATATGTGTAGTAATATGAAAAACTAGTTGGAAGACAACACTATGCATTATAGCAAATACTATGAAATTTATAATATTTTGTTAAGTGAAATTCTGTATTAATTGTAATTTTTGTTTTAGTACTACTTTTTACTCTCTTTAAAAACATTCTTAAAAAAATACTAGTACTGTACTTATCATGTAGTGGATGGGTCAGCTATCCTGAGGGCTACACAAATGACTTACCCCAAATTATAGCAGTAGTAAGAGGCAGATGAACGAATTAAACCCAAGTTGCCTTCATCTAATTGTTACTATTAAAATGAAGCACTAATGAATGCATATGCTAAGGTAGATTAGAATAGCTCTTGAGGGAAGAGTACGTAATCTGTCCAAGTAAACTATTCAACCAAGAATATGGAAATTCCCTGGGGATCTTACTCCTTTCTTCTTAAAAATATGCATCTAATATTTCTGAGTAATCTAATTCATCAAGACACAAAGGTCACAAATTTCAAGTTCTTGCATTTTGTCCTTGGGACTGTCCTTTCTGGACATGTAAACTTGTATGCAGAAAATCTGTGTATCAGTTTCAGTAATGGAACAGAACAAAGAAAGAGAACTAGAATAACATAGTGCTCCACATCCATATCATCACATCAGTATATCAGCAAGTAGAATCTGATAAGCTGAAACACAATGATGACAGATGAAAATTCTTCATATGCATCTAAATAGTATTTGTATGCCTGATGGATACCTGTCTTACAGAATGATCTAAACTTGTAGCTTCAACAAGTAAATAACCTGGCGTGATTACTAGCAATAGCAAGACACTGTCCTAATATGTCTGGGTGTTTCAATAAGGTGACCAACTTCCTCTGATCATCACTTCTCAAATCATCTATTAGATACACAACTAGCAGTAACTGAAATCTTAAATGGTATAATATGATGAACTGTCTAAGACATGATTTAGTTTTGAATCACTATGACAAATGTCAGTCTCACTTTAGTTTTCTCACTCATTAAAACAATGATGTATGAGATAAGGGAAGGTATAGCTTAGTGAGAAACTGTGTGGTTAGTTAGCATGCACTAGTTTCTTGATTCAGTCATCAGCACTACTCCTGAGTCCAGCCTACTCTGGAAAAGGCATGGTCAGAGGTCAGATTATGACAGTCTCTTCATTCTTTTCCTTGTGACACAAAGATGTGTCTTCCCCCTTCACATTGCTTTGTGGTCCCAGCCCTGGTATCCCAGCAGAAATTGGGGAGTTGTGTGTGTACAAGTGATGCTAAGTTCAGATATATTCAGAGTTCTGTATCCCTTGAGGTCAGCAGCTCTATGCCAGATGTGCCTCATGAACTGTCCCTCAAAGACTATGCTGCCACTTTAAACAGTCTTTCCTCTCTTTCAACTAAGAAATCACTGCTGCCTTTTGTCTGTAACCATGTGAGTCAAAGCATTCTACTAACAAGAAAGATTTCAACAATTAATTGCTTGATTTGCTTCCCAGTGATCCATGGGTCAAGCCAAGGCACTTGTGTTTCTCTAGGAGACTTCAAGACACAGTTTCGGGAGCACATGGTGCTAGAATAGTGTGACTAAACTGAAGGAATCTGTATTTTTCCCTGGAGCCATATGACTTACATCTCATAGCCATGCTTTTCTGGTTTAGTGGTTTGTTTAGTTCCAAAGGCAAGTGTTCAATCTGAGCTCGTTCACATGAGATGTTAGATGCCACATTGGGCTAGCCATTCGAACTTTGCTATCCTTACTATATTCAGTTAGGGTATTTCTAAGGAACCACTGAACCTAAGTGGATATTTAGGCAAGGTTAGATAGTATATATTGGATCTTCATATGTTTAAGATGTGTATGTGCCTTTGTCTATTTCCTTTCTGTCTAGTCTAAGAACATATCAGTTTGGTTTGCCATATCAAGCTCAAATAGCATAACCTAGGCTCCTATTAGAGAGATTCATTAGGAATTTCTTCTCTATCTCACTCTTCCCCTAGTATACCCTGAGACAGGTGCTGGGTTCAAGCTGGCCTGAGGTTCTTTGCAAGGAGAGAAGTCACATACACTAGGAGTCTGACTAAAAGACAGGGACCTCATGCTTGGTAAGCAAGCAGCAGGCAGCAGGCAGCAGATGGCTCCTGCGAATCCATTCACTGCCCCCTCCGTGCTGAGGCCATATTTGAAGAGGGCTTTTAGCTGAGAAATTCTATTACCAATGCCATTTCTAGTCCAGAGAGACAGTCAGTCCCCTGGGAGTAAAAAAATAGCTGTTTTTAAGAACTGCGAATGAGATTGCTCCCCGAGATTCACAGCGCTGAGCACAGAGTGGCTTACACTCAGAGCCACCACTTGTCAACATTGCATGCATAGCACATATAGGAAAGCACATACATCAACACCACACAGATGCTAAGTGAGCCTTCCAGGAGGTGGAGAACAGCACAGAGCTTCAACATGCGATAGGCACTGCTGACCCACAGAAGACAGGAGAAAGTGGGGCTCCGGGCTGTAGCTGGCACAGGTCTGGGGCACTCTAAGCCCCGCAGCCCAAGGACTGTAGCCATCAAGCACTTCAAAGAAGGAAGAACATCATGGCCAGGATTTTCTATCCACTCAGAAACTCTGAACTTAGGTTTTCTTATTTGTTCTCAAATAACCACTGCTCATCCTCAGGGGAAAAAAAAGATGTATATGCTCACACATATATTTGCCTAAGAGGGATCATTAGCAATTTGTAAAGAAAACTATAGAACATAATCAATTCTGATTATAGGCTGGACACAACCCTGTTGATAGAGCTAAGGCCAAGAGAAAGGTAAACTACTACTTGTGTCCTACATTTTGGACAATTTGGCTGTTAGGTTGAATTTGCAACTGTCACCATAAATCTGTACCAAATGCATTTAATAGCCCATTTGAAATTGCTTCAAAATTACAAAACCTAGCCACAGGCTATTTATGTCCTATTCTCTAATCTTCAAGAAATCAGTGCCAAGCTTTGTTAGGCTAGTGCTCCATCCATCCCTTACAAGAAAGGAGAAAGGTAAGGCTATGTGGTAGAGGGCCAACCTGTTTTGCTCTTTCTTTAGCTTGATGGAGATTGACAAACAAAAAAAACCAAAACCTAGGACTCAGCAGGATTGGGACCTAACCTGGTTTATTCATGGACAAAAGGGGTCATGAAAGAACCAAAGTGAACCTGGATTCCATTCTTCTGATAGCATCATGACTATTACTGTGACATAAACACCAATACTACTGGGTAACATATTATGGGCATGAATTCTTTATCCCACATTTAAAAATTTTGGCCAACAATCTTACGGAGCTCAAGTTCAAAGCCATTTAAACTCTGCTATCTTTAGTGCATCAATTACAACATTTCTAAAAGAACAACTGAATTATAGTTGGTGGCTAGGTGTGACTAAGAGCTCAGTATCAAAAAAAAAAAAAAGAGCTCAGTATCTTTTCAGATCACACAGTCTTAAGACTTCAATCCAAGTTTGGTGAGTTATTCTTTCCTATAGTGTATGCATAAGTTCAGGATGTACAGTTTGCATGGGGTGTCACTTTGGGGTGACTGGGCAGCCACCTGGATAAATAGCAGCTCCTGTTCATCCTCCACCCCACTGACCAGGGCCTTGGACCATGGGAGTATCTGTGTCTATGGAAGCAGAATCACCTTCGCTGTAAAAGGAGCAGCAGCCATGCTGCACTAGCCCAAGTCCAACCCCTGCATCATGCATTGCTGGAGCACTGACTCCTCTGTGGTGTGCTGTGCCTTCAGGCTCTGCGTGCTGACCTAATTTCCATATTTAAGAACACTTGGTACAAGCAGGCATGTGTTTATGTCATAATTCTTAATTTGGTGTATTGTCCACAAAAACGATCAGAAAACTAAGTAACTTTCTTCTGTATTACTGTTGAAAAAATACACTGTAGTTGTCCTAAGAAACCTCTATTATTTTTATCAAATACTGATTCTTGGTTGTTTCAGCAACAACATAGTAGCATATTTCCTAGATATAAACTTAATTTCCATCAAACATTTCCCCAACACCCTTTCTTTTCAGCCAGTTCACCTTTGCAAGGAAAAAAGATGAAAGTAGCATAAATAACCAACATTTAAAGAAATCACTAGGAATGTGTAACTCAGTGGAAAGCAGTAGCACTTACAACACCCCCTGATGCCATTGCATTTAAGACCTACCCTTGGCAGGGTATTGTGTCCTGGTCTGGGATCCTTGATTCTTCAAGTTGTTGATAAGCTGGTCCCACAATTCCACCTAGTCTGCTTCGAGGTGAGGGGGGCGTCCTCCTGAAGGCATTCCTGTGGAGCATTCCACTTCTCTGTCCTGGGCTACAGCAGGAGGACAGACTCCTGCTGGGTTGAGAAAAATAAAAGAAACAAAACCAACCATCCAGAGAGATCACAGAAGCGTTCTTCAGACCTCTCACACATAGCATTGCTCCCCAGATCCTCTGTGTCCCAGGCCAGGAGCCACAGATGAATAAGACCATGTGTTTGGATGAGAACAGGTGGTGTCCAGTTTATTTTGCCAAGATAAAGAAAGGCTCCTTTGTCTCTGGTTTTTTTTTTTTTCTTTTTAGTTTAGAGATAACTACTGACTAACATAACGGAAGCTTTCTAACCAGAAAGAAGAGAGGAGCTTTAAGGTTTCCTCAAGATCCCAATTCCCCTCTACCCTCAGTATTCAAGCTGTCTTTCTAATTGGAATAAAAACTGCCGGATTAGAGACTAACAAGAACAAAACCTATAAAACCCAGTAGGGATTTATGGAGAAATTTTCACTTCTGAGTGGTAGAATAAACAGGCCTTACTTTAATTGGCACTTTTTCCTTAGCATATGTGTTAAATTCTCCACTCACTAAACCAGATTTTCATCAATTTCAAACTTTCACTTTTGAGTCTGCTTTTAATAACTATCTAGTTAAAATTTCATGTAGTGTATATATTCAAAATACCCACATATTCATGTATTTGTAGATGCCATCAAAGGGCAAACGTGAGATATATGCCATAGGTTTCAACAAAAAGAGACTCCCATGTGCATGTGACCCATCATCTGGTCCAGATCCAATTCTTTCTCCATAGCACTGTGATAAGAACTTGGGGTGTGAACATTAGCTACACACCAGGCTATGGTCAGCTAATGGCCATGCACAGATATGTAAATTAACAACTTTATGGGGGCATCCAAATTGATTCTGAAAATATCAATAGAACTTTACAAAGATTTTTAAAAAGCCTCTAAAATGCAAGCAAGCCTATCAAGTTCTGAAGGGGACAATCTTGCAAAGGAACTTTATCCACATCATTATATGACTTGGGTCTGTCACTCCTCCTCATCCATGTTAGTATTATTTCTACTTAAATATAAATGAAAGTTTTGCACCTATTATTTAAAGTTGGAGTTTGAGAACTTGACAGGTGAGTGCTAGAAGCTACTTTTCTAGTTGGGGAAAAATGATCAATCATACTTATGTTCCACAAGCCAACACTGATTTCTTAAACTAGGGCTGATAAGAGATCACAGATTGACACCACCATCATCCTTTACTCTCGACCATGATATATCCTGTCTGTTGAGTCCCAGGATGCCTAGCATTAAGGTGCATCTAGCTTTGTCTCTGAGCCAATAAGATTAAGGGCCTCCTTACTGTTTCTTTCTCTTCCTATTTCTATCTACCATCTTATGGCAATTATGGAATTTGTAAGATATGAAGACCTGAGCACTACATTTTTTTTTTTTTTGTGGGTATTGAACTCAGGCCCTTATGCTTGTCAGGGAAGCACTTAATCTACTGAGCCATCTCTCCAGTCCCTTGAGCACTACATTCAACTGTGGCTGGAGATCTCATGTATATATTTGCTAAGAAGCATGACAGGGCAGTACTTGTAGCACAATTGAGGGAAATAAATGACACTGTAAATCTGAGGAGATTTTACTATTTCAGAGGTGAGTTCACCATTTGAAAGAAAAAATAAAATTGTAAGAGACACTACTGTCTCAGATCTAATAAAAGTGGGAAACTGTTACTGTCCTTCAGCTTCAAAGAGAAGATGCAACTACCAAAAGAAAGGGAGCTGCAAGGCTAAGTCCACTAGCCTGGCTCCTCGGCCCCACTTCCCACAGGCACAGGGTAGTCACCCAGCAGGGAAGATAAGGGCAGAAGTGCCAGGAGCTCATCTTCCTTCCTACCTGAGCCCCACATTGATCCTAGAAAAGTCAGAGGACAAGGGAGATCAAAGCCTTGCTGGTGCACAGCGGGAGGCAGACAATGACTGGGTGTGGTGTGAAGAACAGCAGACTGGGGCATCAGCGTGCTGTGTGAGCGACTCCCACGGGGTACGACAGAGGGAGTCATATGCAGCAGCAGCAGCGGAGCACGACAATCGCAGCGCTCCAGAGCAGCAATGTCTTCCCTGTTCTCAGGGCCACATCCTGGAAACTCAGAGTTCGCCCTGGTCACCGAGAACCTTGAGCTGTGTCACTGTAGGAGATCTACATGTAAGCTTTGAATCAGCAATGTAGATCACTGAACTACAGTCCAACAAGGATGGCATGCTCCTAACAGATTTCTATAAGAGGCAGTTGTATTGTTTTTCATTTTTCTTTTCCTTTTATTTTTTTGGACTAACCATGAGAAATAATGGTTTTGCATTAATAGCTTTGTTTCATAAGTAAGTTATCCAAATGAGTTATTGTCAGTACACAAAAAAGACATTAATTATTCATACTTTACTACCCTGTCATGACTACAAAACCTACTAATGTGAAGTGGGGACCTGTCTTTAAAGAGTTCTGCACCTAGCGATCAATCAACTTTTCAGGCCTTTTCAAGCCCAATGGCATTTAGAAAATTATGGAGCAGTTTGCAGACTATAAATCAGTGTCTGGGTTATCAATTCTGAAAATGTTTAAGACAAGGCTATTGTGTGTTTTACCAAACAAAAGCTATAACATATTAAAGTCTAATTCACAAAGTTCTAAAAGCACTTTTTAAATGAGCTCTTGCCTACCTACCAGGACTCCATGCACCCCAACAGATAATACAGTGTTACTCAACAAAACAGAAGTTTTCCTAAAGATGTCATAATTTGTAAGAGAGTGCTAGAAACTTGGTAGAAGCTAAATTTAGCAGGACACATAAACAGGAACAGACAGGGAGTAAGGTCATTCCATCTCCAACAAATACTTTTTAAAAATCTCAACTTGAAAGTATTTATGCATAATATAGTCCTAGAGCAATATAATAAACTTTTTTTACTGAACTGAGAGAATACTATTTATATTCAATAATATAAATACTGTTTTGGAAAAAAAATCTGTCTTCAGGCCAGAAATTTTAGAGTTATTTCCCTAATTAAGACAAATTCTACTAGGTCCAGTGAAGTAAAATGCTCTTTTAATGGGAAAATATTCTATAAATTCAACAAATAATATAAATCAAAACTCTAAGTGAACAGATGAAGAAATTATCCAAGAGTCGAACATATTTCTGTCTTGAGTTGAAGTAGTTCAACTATTTTTTAACTTGGCAAAATCTTCATATCTCAGTAACTGTTCATGTAAAACAAGAAGAAAAATCAGTGTTGAGTGGATTAGAGGGGAGACTGGGACATGAAAGTAGCTGGATCAGAAACAGGAAAATCCTTTCATGAGACCCATGAAAAGGGAAGGAGAAAAAGCGCTGTTACTTTCCTGATGCTGTGCATTTGGTAAGGGGTGCACAAAAGCTCCTGAGCTACAGAAAACCCAAAAATCAACAGCATCTAGCTTTCACTGCCATAATTAAGTCTTTTAATTATATTTTTAAATTTTGAAAATATGCTTTTTATATCAGCAGAGGAAGCCTCAGTCTTGGCTCAACTTTCACAGAGAACAAGGATGTAAATTTTGGACACATACATTATCTCTTTTAGCACTTACTCTCAGACATTACCACTTGGCCTGTAGTATAAAATTCTTCATACATAAAACACAAAAGAGGGGCTAGGGAGATGGCTTAGTGGAAGAAGTGCTTCCCTGGCAAGCACAAGGGCCTGAATTCAATCCCTGGTGCCTCCAAAGAAAAAAAAAAAAAAAGAAAATTGTGAAGGAGAAGATCACATGAAGATGCAGAATGTCATCATGAAACACATAAAACAGTATCATCATTTTGTTGTTTGTTTGTTTGTTTTGTTTTTGTGATGCCAGGGACTGAACTCAGGATCTTACATTTGGCAGGCAAGCACTTATTCTACTGCTCTATCTCCCTTGGTCTGCGTTGTTGTATTTGGCTTCCTCCCCTCAAGAACCAGGGTCTGTGGTCAGCTTGCTGAACATCATCCACAGAAGATCCCACAGGATTCCAGAGAAGGTTCTCTAGCATTTCCCCTGAAATAAACATTTTCTTCTTTGAGACTATGCTAGAAGATTTGGAGGGTCAGGGAGAGATAAGATACTGACGTTGCAGACAGTGATAAAGAAGTTTAGGAACACCCTATTCATTTGTTTGTTCTTTTTCTTCTTCTTTTCTTTTCTTTTTTTTTTTTTTTTTTCAGAACTGGGGATTGAACTCAGGCCCTTTTGCTTGCCAAGGAAGCACTTATTCCACTGAGCCATCGCCCCTTGATTCCTTTTTTTTTTTTTTTTTTTTTTCCTATTCTTAATACTTTTTCAGAATGGCATTGTTCCATTCAGTCTCTGCCTGTAGCTTTGAGGGGTGGATTACCAGTTTTACAGGCTCTTGTAGGGACAGGCACAGCAGGCTCCTGGAGAGGCTGGTGTCGTTGGATCTTTTATTTACCTTCTACAAGCTACTTGGAAAGCTCCTTGGAGTACAACAGGAGATGCAAGAACAGTCTCCTCCCTTGAGTACCTGGGCCATCCTTTGGCATGTGCATGCAATGTATGCCCAGTGTAAGTGTGTCCACTCCCACCACAGTGAAGCACCTGTACCTGTGATGTTTGACAGACTGGCTTCCTCTTTCAGGAGAAGGAACCTCAGGGAATGGCTGGGGACCAGCAAAACTTGACTCTATCATTTTCTCCAGTGCAGTCACGGGATGCCTTTCCGCCTTTGAATACTGTGGGAAATCACAGCAAAGTTTAGTTGGAGGAGTTAAGTGTTGTGAAAGAAGTCAGTCACAAATGAGCTAATGATCCAGGAGTTGCTGGAATGCCAGGGCTCCTGTGCACAAGACCAAGAGTAAGAGGGATACTGTGTGTCTCCTTTCTCACAAGTTTGACTACACACCCCACACTCACCCTAGTTGCCTCTAAGATTAGGCGAAATTTATGAAAGAGGGTTTTTTACTCTGCAATTCCATGTCTCCAACCATTTCACACTGTTCCTTATAGTAAAGAAGTGCTTGCAAGCACACTGTATCCCATTTATAATTTACAAAAAGAAAAAAAAATGAATTAGTAGCTGAACTATTCATCACCAGAGTTCCACTGGTATTGATGAAATGAACTCCATAATGTTCTGAGTATTATGAAGAACGTTGATCCAGAACATCCCCACCATGGCCTACTGCTTTGCTCATTCAGCCGGTTACTAGGTAATTACCCTGTCATGCGGAATTTGTGAACATTTCACTCTTTGTAGCTCCCAATACCTAGCTTCATCTTTGACCATACTATTTTTCAAGGTTCTGAAGCCTAGAGATGATGCTATGAGTGAGACTGCTCCTCAAGAGTCATCATGCAGCCTCTCTAGGAGCCAGCAGCATCAAGGGAAACACTGCCAACTACTTAGCACTCAATACAAAGGATAAAATAGCTCATAGAACTGTTGAAAAAAAAAAACTCAAAGAGGAAACAATGTAATAATAAAGATGGATGAAGATGACATGTTAAAAGATTTTCTAGTTTTACAGTTTCATCATCTCTGAGCATTAAGAAACTAAGTCAGTATTAGAAAAGAGAACCTATACATTTCAGAGTAAATGCCATCTCTAATCATTTGAATGTCCTGTGTATCTGGAATCTAAGAATGACTTCTGAAATGAGAACTCAAAAAATTATTACACCTAGAATACAAATGAATCTAAGAGCCAATAGTAGGATATATGTTATGACACACTTCTTATTAAAATGTAGATTTTAAACTTAACATGTGATACTAAAGTCTATATAATTTCGACATGTCTGGAAGTGATAAATATAAAGGTCAATACAATGTGTCAGCCTGAGAATTCTTTAACCCTAACAAAGTAACTCAGCAGTTCTACATCTTCATGTGTAGGATGGGTGTAGGACGACACCTTCTCACTGCTCTAGGATGTTGTTCATTACATTAACTTCAGAAGTTCAACATCCTGAGCCTGTGCAAGAGGAAGGCATGGAGGTGGTGTGGGCAGGTAGCCTACATACAATATAACAGGGGAGAAGAGCCTTGCTGCCCCCCTTTCTGCTCTTGCTGCTTTTGCTGTCTTCTGCTGCCTTAAATTGTTGCCCCTTTGTCGTGCACCTCTGCCTTGGAGCCATCAGATTATGGACTGAAGCTTCCACAAACTGTGAGTTACATAAAACTTTTCCTCTCTTAATTTTGGAAATTGGGCATTTTGTCTCAGCAACAAGAGAAAATTAACTAGTTTAATAAATAATAATAAGTAATACAAGTAAGAAAAGAGAAGCATGATTTATCAAAAAGGATATCATCTGGCTCTAGGTATAAAATACTGATGCTGATTAATCTGAAGTAATTTTTATATTATAAAATATAATAAAAATAATGTTAGGGAAAGTGTAAAATATTAATAATGATAATACTGTTGATGGTTAGATATAATGCCAACAACAGGCATTTGCACACTGATTTAATAAATTCAATCATCTACTATTTGAAATAGCTCTTTTTAAAAAATGTTTATGAGAAAGAAAAAATAAATAAATGGAATATTTTAGGATAGGTAAAGGTAAATCTTAAAAATTATGGAAAACACGGACAGCTTATAATAGCAGTAATATGAATAAAATATATTTTCGTATAAAATTGTTTAAAAAGAGATAAAGATAGGTATTTCGTAGAGCAATAACCCACCCAATGATTAATTTATAAATTTTTGTGGATCATGCAAAGTAAAACTGACAGTTCTGCATGAAGTCCATGGCAAACTCAGGCACACTGAAGCCCTCATTTATGGTATGGGAATCTGAAGCTCCAGTGGCACAGCTGGTTAGCACACAGTCCTTAAATGTTACAGTAATCTGTAGTGCTTCAAGTCACGAAGAAAAATATTTAAGGATAAAAGAGCGGGAGGAATAGTGATCCAAGAAAGCAAAATTAATTTGTTTTATACATTCATGAAAACAACACAGTTAAATTGCTACAAGTAAACAAGAAAGGATAGACACAAGAAAACACACTGGGGATTGAAGAAATGAACAGAAAGACAGGCTTCCTCAATAGCCACAAATGTAAACCACTAAGGCTCTACTAATTTGACTATGTCACAAGGCAGAGTGTACTAAAAGGATCACACAAAATAAAAGAATCTCTTTGGCAACCAGCATCATAACAGGAATAGTAGTAGTAAAGTGTATTTTTATTTTAATGTATACATTTAGGATTCGGTAAGAATACATTTCATATTAATACATTTTAAAAAGCATTCTAAATCTTTGCAGATATATTTATTCATATCCTTAAGGGAAAAAGACATTTCTTGGTAGGTTACAACACAAATTGACTATAAAGAAAAAATATATATGTTAAATATGGTTACACACCAATTGAAATATCCAGCAGCAAAAATGATCATTATCAAGTCAAAACACAAGTAAAAACCTGAGAAAATATTGATTTTCATACATTAGAGATGAGTTTTGCAATGCAAAAGCTGCCTAGAAACTAATTGGAAAACACTGCAAGCAATAATGCAAACAAGATTTCCACAGAAAAAATAAATACAGATATGAGTGTGCATTGAGAAGGTGTAGAGTGAAACTCACTTTGAAAGGGCAGGGGTCAAAGCAGACAAAATTCAAGAATAAATAGTAAAGGGAAAGACTGGGAAGAGAAGAAGTTGTCAATATTATTGGAAAACAAATCAGCCATATGTTTCATACATTTGCAAATATACCCTTTAATCTAAAACATTACTACTGGAACTTCTATCATTGATATAACTGAAAAAGAATGAAATGACATACTTCTTAGGGCATATCAGTAGCACAGTGTTTACTTTCTAATAACAAAAAACAAACCAATGGAAATAATATAAATGTCTAAAACTTAACACTAAAATCATCCAAAGATTGAAAGCAAGATACAACAAAGAATTAACATGAACCTAATTATGAAAACGAAATATGTATATATCTAATATATGTACATAGACATACATATTTAGCTTTGTATTTACTTATATTCAGGTTTTATATGTACATGTAATATTCCGTGGTTGCACATATGTGTTTTCATGAACTCACTCAGCATGCAGATTTTTAGACAGTTGACTGTATACTACTATTGTTCAAGTTATATCTTTGAGGAAAAGTATAGTTCTTATCACATAGCAACTTCGTGACTACTCAGATTGCATCTATTATAATGGCCCCATAAAATTAAAAAAGCAGAAATATTTCCACCACCTGGTGATATTGTCATATAGTTGTACAATACCACAGTGCTTGTGGCAATCCCAGTGCAAACACAACTCCCCTGCCAGTTAATTATGTAGAGTAGAATACTTGATAAGAATAAATGATTATTTTACTACTGAGTAAAGTATGTACCTGCTGGGTCTTACTTTCTAATAATTATAAAACTGTAAGGGAACATAGACCAGGAGCCCTCTTATTCATCTTCTCATACCCCATCTCTTGATTGTACCATGACACCATGCCGAGGATTGACTCGTAACATGTAGGGTTAACTGTGTTCAATGGTGTATGTGAAATGATGAAGTCTAATGATGCATTGCTAAGAACATATTCCCGGTGTTATGTCACCTAGGGCTATGTATTCCAGGTATGTGCTATGAAGGCCGGGAGAATGGCACGGTTAGTACTTTCAATCTTAAAGGTATAAGTGCATGTTTTATTTTTATGTACTTTCAAAATAAGCCACCCAGTGGTAGTAATGATCATAGCTTGAGATGGAGTCTTAATTTACAAAAAGGACCTGTACAAACTGGAGAAAGTTGATAAGAGGAAAAGAAGATGTGCAGATAAGATAGTTATCAACAATGACAAGCCACAAAGCTCCAATAAACAATGGATAAGCCTCTGTCTTTCTGCATGGAAAAGCAGCAGAGTGAATGTGTTTACTGCACAATAATCAAAACCCTACCTGACACTGACTCTTATACAGACATAGAACTTGCTCCTCCCCCTTTACTTCTGATAAATTACACTAGAAGAGAAACTCAGAGGTCTTGATGGTGCAGCCATAGAAGCCATCAAGAGACCTCGCTGGGTCATCTGGACAAGAGGAGTCTTTATTCCCCACCTGCACCTATGAGAAGGCAGCATCAGCCAACCTTCTGTGGGATCCCCATGTTCTATAGAAAATTGTAACCACTAGGTGGTAAATCATTCCACTTTTACTTAATACATAATTTCATTTTCATCATTAGTTCACAGTTTCTGCCTTGAGTTCTGAGAAATGGAAGTGTTTCCAACAACCTGGAAAAAGTTAGGGACAGACAGAAAGAGCCTAAGGGGCTGGGGAGATAGCTCAGTAGAATAAGTGCTGGACTGGAAAGTGCAAGGTCCTGAGTTCAATCCCAGGTTCTGGGGCTGGGGAGATGGCTCAGTAGAATAAGTGCTTCTCTGGCAAGCACGCAAATGCCTGAGTTCAATACCTGGTTCCGGCAAAAAAAGGAAGAAAGAAATAACCTATTTTTTTTTTTTTTTTATTTGGTGGAACCGGGGATTGAACTCAGGCCCTTGTGCTTGCCAGGGAAGTGCTTATTCCACTGAGCCATCTCCCCAGGCGTATTTTTTCTTCTTCTCCTTCTCCTTCTCCTTCTCCTTCTCCTTCTCCTTCTCCTTCTCCTTCTCCTTCTCCTCCTTCTCCTTCTCCTTCTCCTTCTCCTTCTCCTTCTCCTTCTTCTTCTTCTCCTTTCTTCTTCTTTTTTTTTCTTGTACTGCAGATGAAATTCAGGACCTCGCACTTGCCAGGGAGGTGCTTATGCTGTTCATCTACTTCCTGTATGTTCTTTTTACTGATAGTACTTGACAGATATTTTCTAAATCTTTTTCTTTTTTCTTCACATCTTTGGATTATTGTGCCAGCAAGACAGCTGAGCCTACTAAGTGTCTGCTTAGCCTATCTCAAGGGCCAGAGTTTGATCCCCAGCACCATATGCGACAATGGCCCCACTCATGGACACACTGAGAAGGCCATAAAGACATGGCATAGTGAAGCATGCCTGCAATCTCAGTGCTGGGGATGCTGTAAACAGGAGGATCACAACTTTTTATGCATTTGGTGAGACCCTGTACCAAATACATAAAAAACAAAAACAATTATTTAGATTATTGGTATATAACAGAGTCATTTTTACTTATATCATTTTGGTCTCAAAACACAAATTTACAATCAAAATTTATTATTTTGAACATATTTTCTTTCATAGCATTTCATTTTAGCAACTGCATTTATTTGAGATTCAAAAATAAGATAGATATGTCAGAAAATCAGGTCATAAAATAATGAAAGATAAAAGAGGAAGAGATAGCACAGACAGCAAAGAAAAAGGGCAAAGAATATATACCAGTTACAGAGTGGCACATAATTAAATTATATCAACCATCATATTAAACATGGTTTGTTTAACTAGGCAATTGCAAAATTGACAATGTTAGCATATATCTTTTAAAAATCCAGCTATATATTGTGTGTAAGAAACACATTATGCATAAAGAAAATAGAAAAGATAAAAGAAAAGGGATACCAAAAAAATACAATATATTAACATTGATGTGAAAAAAAGCTAAAGTAACTCTAAAAATTTCAGATAAAGCTTACTTTAAAACAAAATTATCAGGAAAAAACAGGTTTAATAGGTGACACTTCCCCAGTGACAAATGGGTCACTGGGAAAAGCAATAAAATAGGAACCTGACAAAAAGGCATCAAAATACATAAAGAAAAAATTTTAATGAACTAGAAAGAAAAGTAAATAAATGTACTAGATTTGAAAAATTCAGTCTCCATTTATCAGTAATTCCCTTATTCAACAGACAGAAAGCTCATTAAATATACCTTCATAGCACACTGAAGTGGCTGGTGTTTGCATAATGCTCTCCTAACATTATTCTAATATTACACATTTTTCTCAAACTCACATGCAAAATTAGACAAGATAAATAAACTTCTTTACCATAATAGAGTACACATTATGAAATTGAAAAAATTGAAATTATAAAAGTAAGTTTTCAGGTTACACTATGATTAAATTAGAAATAATTAATGAAAAGACAGTTGGAAAATTCCCCAATATACTTATTAAAATGTAATGGTTGGAAAATATGTCAAGAGAAATATTAAAAATACTGTGTAACTAAATTAAAATGCAAATTGTCAAAATTTGTGTGAGACAATGATGGCAGTTATTAGAGGTAACTTTACAGCATCAAGCTATTATATTTAAATAGAACAACCTAAAATCAATAATGTAAATTGCCATTGTGGGAAATTAAAAAAATAAAGGGTCGTTTAGATCTGAAACAAGCAGACACGAAATAATAAAGAAGTCAAGAAAATTTTCATGAAGCTAAAAGTAGAAAAGTAATAGTGAAAGAATCAATTAAAAGCACAGTTGATTCTTTCAAAAGTGAAAAAGAAAATGTTGGTCAGTCCCTCTTAAGCTAACAGGGGTGGGGTGGAGTAGGTGACAAAAATAACTGAAATTACGTAAAACCCAAGCGAAAGATGGGGAGGGCATTCCTCAGGCCTCTTGTGGGTGGGGAATAACAAGTGATGAAGGGATCCTCTGATAATAGGATGTCCTCAAATTTGGTAATTGACATGAACCAAAACTAAAATGATGCAAACTTATAAAAGTTACAGGGAAAATATCTTGCTCTAGTAGTCCTATCTCTATTAAAGAAATGAGGCTATTGATCAAGTAGATATGATTTGGGGGATATAGGAATTCCAGGAAGATTCTGACAAAGGAATCCATCTGTGGGACAATTGCGTGAATGTGCATCAGTGGGAAGGGGAGGGCGGGAGCTGCCCAAGCAACTCTGGAAATGACTGAAGTTAGCAAGACTAAAGAGGAAAGGAAGGAGGTTAAGTGCTGTTGGGCTGTCACACTAAATAAGAAGGAGGTACATGTAACCAATTATTGTGATTCTGATTTCTTTATATTCTGTAACTGAGTAGTTAGGTACAGGGATGGTAGATAGAAGGAACCAGGCTTTTCCCTAGTGGGGTGAGAATTTATAAATAAGCCAAGAATAGTGACTTACACATGTGGTAATGGGTTAAGGCTGGGTGGAAGGGACATCAACATGAGTTTATATTTAGGCAACTGTAGCTACATTTTGAAGATCTGTCTGTGATCTCTGTCTACAAGGAGGGCTGCACCAAGGCCATCTCAGTAATGAGAATCACTCCTGGATCCCAGAGCTTGTTTCAAAGTCATGTGCAGTGAAAGGAATGCAACTGGAGAATTGTGTGATTCCAGGGTTGGGACAGGCAGCACATAAAATGAGCCTGGAGTACCCAGTGGAGCTCAAAATCAACAACAAAGAACTCAAAAGCTGATGCCGAATTGATAGGTGAGGTCACAATGACAGCACCAACTAAAAGATGTATCAGTAGCCAGAGGAGGACAGTGTAATCATGAAATAAAGAGGCATTTAGCTCTTTAAATCAAAGTAGAAAACAAGTAACAATAAGTTTATGCTGACATAAATGGTGAATTGAAAATAGTAATGGGGTAGAAGAAACAGACCCTTTGGAATAGTATGCAAAGATATTACAGTCCACCATCCAGGTGAAGCATTCCAATACTCCCTTCCTTAAATGTAGTCCTTCCCCCTTCTAGAGTAGCCTGCACAAAACAGGACGGAAGGAAAGGCATCTCTCCCTTGGACAAACCTTACAGAACTGCCTTGGACAGAGGAAAAGGTCAACCTCAGCAGTGACAAAGAGTAATAACAGCGCATACCCTTGACTCAGTGTGCTAAAATGGCACTTGTTATCTTTCTTTGAAAAACTCGTAACTCCAGGGTAATTAAGGGAAACCCACTAGCTTCCAATAAAGAAGCATCATACAACATACTGGACTAGTAGTATTCCAAATGGTCAAGATCACTGAAAATAAAAACTATCACACTGTGACAGCCATGAAGAGCTAAGAAACCACAGGTAAGTGTCCAGTGTTTTCTTCGATGAGTTTGCAACAGAAATAGCAGTCAGGTCAAAATCTCAGTATATCTGAGTCAAGCATGGATAGGAATAATGCATCAGTACTGGGTCTTCAAATTTAACACATGCACTGTACTAGTGCACAGTGTGAAAATAGAAGAAACTGTGGTCAGACTACAGGAGAACTGTTTTATCTTCTCAATATTTGTGTCAATAAAAAATAATTTGTGCAGAAAATAAAGTCTGCTTATAAATATCTTTATAAAAGGGAAAAGGCAATTTAGAGAGCAAAGGCAGAATTCACTTTCCCTTTCATTTCCTGGGGATCTAAGTTCTAGAGGGCTCTAAGGAATATCACTCAGACTACCAACCAGAGGACCAATCAGTCTTCCCTCTGAGTTAGCTTCTATGGCTAGGATCACAGCCTTTGATTTCTATGCTTTCTGCTGAAAGCATTGATTACAATTTCTTCAAAAACACATGCTGTTCCAGTTTATGCAGAGAAAATCTACGGAGCTCGATCCACCAGGGAAGGCCTACAGTGAAATTTAAGTGCTTGGATAAGCGGCAGTCTGGGCTTTCCTCCCTTGTGACACCATCTGTATGAGACAAAGGATGAAATGTGACTGTGAGATTTCCTTGGCCCAGATGATGACATGTTGCACGCATATATGTTGATAAGACCTCATTTAGTGTAATACATAAAATGTCACTTTGACAGTGATTGAGAGATTACAGTCCTGGTCTTTTCAGCCTAAGTGTAAATGATTTCCCATCTTTATAGCTCTCAGAGAACATTGTTGAGTCAGGCAGTAAAGGTAGAAGGGAAGACATTTCAGAGCAGTTTCCAAAGTGTGTTTCTCCACAGTGCTTCTATCTCATCTAGGTCTATATCAAAAAGTTTTCCTTGCCGGTCTGACTTACAAGCCCAGAGAATGGAGAAATGGAGTGATTATGACTTGTTCTCGAGGGCAATTTCATATGGATTTCGAAGTGCAATTAAAAGCAACTTGACCACTGGTACAGATCTGAGAATGTTTGCACCACACTCCAGAGGAGAAATTATAACAATGGCAGGCTTTGGCACATCTCCAAAGCAAAAAGTCAGGACTTCAGACACACCCTCTCCATACACCATTAGCCTGTGTGCCATAGGGTATGGACCTTGCTGCATTTAACATTCCACAAATATGAGATTGTTGAATGAGTATCTGCTACTTAGAAAACTCTCTGAACTCCTAGAGAGCAGGGACATTTTATTATAACAATTTTGATTCCTAATCCTGCCTTATCACATGCCTGGTAATTTTTAGACATTGCCTGATACTTCCTAGTGTTGTTGGCAACTGAGTTAGATAGAAATAGTATAAGCAGTTGGAAACAGCTAAGCTCTTAGAAGAAGCCAGTTTGGAAGAAGAAATACCTTGTAACTGAAAGAGACAGACACTCTCCTGCTGTGGGCCAGACCTCAAGACAAAAGAACAGGGGTCAGGGAGATAGCTCAGTAGAATAAGCACTTGCCTGGCAAGCTCAAGGGCCTGAGTTTAATTCCTGCTTCTGCCAAAGAAAGAATGAAGGAAAGAAAGAAAGAAAGAAAGAAAGAAAGAAAGAAAGAAAGAAAGAAAGAAAGAAAGACAAAAGATTAAAAAAAAATGCATGCCTCCACAAGGATAATCATCCGAGATTGATGTTCTAAATAGATCTCTATTAGAATATCTGGAGGAAGCCAGGAACTGGGAATCACTAACCCAAACCTCTCCAGGAAAAACCCCTGTATTATATTCATACCTGCTCAATTTCCCATTTGAGCCCAGATTTAATCAATTTTACCTGAGTAACTGTCCCTGTAATCTTACTGTTTGACCATAGTTTTGACCCACCCCATGTCCAAGCTCCCATGTTTTCCACATTAGACCTGCCTCATTTCATGATTATGCTCTATAAAAGTCCCTAGAAGCTAAAGATCCCTGGGCAAAGCATGCTTTCTCTTCTGTCCCTATCTCGGACAGAAGCTTTCTTTCCCCTATTGAATATATTCTGCCCTTAACCTCCATTGTTGTTTAATTTCATTCTTTTCTTTTAGAGAACAAAACTTACTTCTGGTATCTTTCAGGTTGCGAGTTTCTTTCCACTATATCACTAGCCACTCAATCTACATTCAATGAAGATATGAATATGTGAGTCTACATTAAATTAATAAATTAGAATTTGGTATTTCAAGTAAGAGATCAAGATTTTAGATTAGAGCTATTCAATATTTACTTTAATACCATGAAGAAATTATTTCGTCTCATCTACCGTGCGAAAGTTCAACAAACCTCATCTTATTCTCAGCACTCAGTTCAAACATGTTAGTCAATTCCAGATGTAATTTTTCATCCTGTGATAACACTTGGACTCAACCTAGCTGTAGTAAGAAATAGTATATGCTTCTATATCTCCCTTTAGTATTGACCTGGGACAGGAATAATCCATATTTTAGGCTTTCCAGGTACTATCCAACAGAAAAGTATTCAGTAATCAATGCTGAATAAATATATGCCTGGATAACAATAATTAGGGTTGTTGAATTCTTATTTTTCTTCTTTAACATGTAAAAGTTATCTTCCAGGTTTTCCTCATAGATGTTACTCCCATCCTCAAACCTATTTTTCTTCTGATAGTTATTGGAATAAAAAGTGGGAAGAGCTATATGATTTTCTGTCCTTAACTTTATAGCTTAGTTCATTTTTTCTCCATTTTAAAAGGAAGAAGTCCCATTCACTGCCTTCTTTCTGATTGTGGAAGCAGACAGAATTGTCACTCCAGTCTCATGATGATGCTGAAAGTTATTAGTTATCCCAAGTAGGGTCTAGAGCTTATAAGCCTATGTCAGGGTCTCTCTCCATCTTTCTGCCTCTGTCCCTGTCTCTGTCTCTGTCTCTTCTCTCTCTGTCTGCTTATCTGTCTGTGTCTGTCTGTCTGTCTCTGTCTCTGTCCCACTCCCCCTCCCTCTTCAGTATCTCCAGAATATCTCACTGCCTCTCCAAACAAGTGTTAGATACCTTCTCAAAGAACTATAAAGTGAAACCCTTTCCCATGAATGTTTAATGCGCTTAAAGGAATAGCAGACATATACATTTCATTTCTTAAACAGTGCCATTTGCAAAGAATTTATCCCAGAATTCAATATAAAACAAGGATAGCTTTGTAGTGATAGGATAAGCTATGAGTTTTTTCCCCCCAGAGATGACAGTGTGCCTGGGTGGCTGTGACTCCTGTCCTACTGAAAACAAGTGCCTGCCACAGGAGACTTGATGATGGATCTAGGTGTGTAGAATTTCCTAAGGGTCAGATTTGCAACCTGAGCACAAACTCTGGACAGGACTTGCTCTAAACTTCTCACATTTAAGGAAGGATAATGCCTGGTCTTGAAAGTTAGTCAAACATTTTAGAATGTTTATCAGAAAGCCAGGCCTGTACCCATTGGATTCTGGCAGCATTGTCTTGCAAAGGACACAGTCAGAGTGTTTGCTATTATGATCAAATATCTGGAGAACAGAGGGGGTGGCCCTGGTTGTGAGTCACTGAGTTCTGAAGACGTGGGTTTACCTCTGTCACTAGCTACTCCACCAGGATTAATGTTCAAACTCTTGACCTGTTTCTTCTCCTTTTGGCATATTTTGGGCATAAATTAAGGACTCATTTTTAGAACAGAAATAAGACAATAACATTGTTCATCATGATGCAGTGTATGCATTCAGCACGGAACATGCTATTACTATTGCTACTATTTCATTTACCACTGCTATCATTGACATTGGTACTTCCTAATAGCTCCTATAAAAAATGAGCTTACCAAGGAAAAATGCTTTCTCAAGTGTCCAGAATATTTGCATTTTAATCTGGTCCTAAATATTCTCAGCCACACATCAGATTTCTAATTTCCCTAAGAATAACCATTTCTTGGGCTCCAAGATAGCACTAAAGGCAGTCAAAGGTTCTTAAAATTTTTCTTCCTTTTTGATAGATTATTAATATCTATCCCCTATCATTATTTTCTCCCAAAACTTATAGCATGGAAAATTGCTGTCAAATTGGCATTTGCTTCCTGTAATAATGTTGTGAACCAAGAGAATCAGCATATAATTCACAAACAAGAAATTTGATTAGCAATGTATGGCTGAGCACTATATTTTACTCTTGAATTAACCAATGCAAAACTCAAAGAATGCCATTTCCTGCTGAGAAATTAGCAAAGCAAAAGTTGGCAAAGGCATTATCACAGGGACATAGAGGCTAGGCCTGTAGAGATGTCCAATGATGGAGACAGAGTAAAACCTGGCATCTCTGCCTTCTTTCCTATCTACCCCTTCCCTTAGCCCTTTGTGGAAGCTCTCTCTGCTCAGTAATATTTCAAGGTATGCTTATCTCTTAAGTGTTTATTAAAAGCTTGTGAGACACCAGTTTAAGAGTAAATAAGGTATTTCCAAGTTTTGTCAGGAAATTCAATATCTGGCTTGTACAACATATTTTTCCAGAATTCTCATATGGGCTCTCATATGTTTCCTTATTCCTTGTCCAAAATCAACAGTCACCTCAATCTCAGGAAAACCAGGACCTGTGGGACATTCATGCCATGAAGAAACTGAGATCAGCCTGGAGGCACAGCAGCAATCTTCTCATGAGGAACAGATTTTACCCTTCAAACAAGAGTGCCCTGACAGTCAGAACAGTCTATAGACAAAATCAGAGCAGATTAGGTCTTGAACAGGATTACCTGCACTGACAGCTGAGCAAGCCCCAGCTACACAATTCCCCAAACACAGCTTTTGGTGGCCTTAACCATGATATCCCAAAGGCTCTCACATCCCCTTAAAGTCAGATATGAAATCCCTTCATCAGTCATTTTCCAGTGTGGCCACGCTGACTAAAGCTCCTTTTCCTACTATTCATCTTCTTGATTGGTGTTTTGCAGTGGGTGGCCAAGCTTGGTCTATTGGGACCCTCAGACTCAGGGCTTTTGTCATAAAAATCTAGCAATGACAAAACAAAATTAGCCATCACCAACATGGCCTTCTGGCCCTGAAACTGACAGATATCTGAACAAAAGCAATTTATTTAACTCTTTCTGGTCCTTCGGTTTATATTTTTCTGATGCTAGTGTCAGAACTCAGGATCTTGTACATGCAGGAAAAATGTTTTATCACTGAGACACATGTGTAGCCTCCAAACTGGGGAATCTTCTCAGAGAGCTCCTTGCCTGTAAGCTGATCACATGTAGAATGCAATGGCTTATTACCTATAGCTCTCCACTACACCTTGCTATTTTCCTGAGTGTTTTAATGTCTTCCTATAATTTTTATTACACCTGTTATCTCCCTGACAGTCTTAGAATGTGTAATTTTAGTTGAGTACACCATATTTCAGAGACAAAATAACTCATTGTACAGGGGGTGCCAGAATATACAACTGCAAAATGTTCTTTGACATATGGATTTTGAGTTAAAAGCACTGAAAATCAGCAAATACACAAACAACTCAGCAAACAGGGCACACATTTTCCTGTTGCATAAAAGTCTCAGTCTGCTGTTCAGGAAAGACTGCTCTAGCCAACTCTTACCAAAAGGCAATGCTTACTAATCTTGTGTTTCATGGTTTTCCTGGTTACTGTCCCATGAGGTACCTCTTCCACTCTGAAGCCCTAGACTCCTTTTCTCTCAGCCTAATGAGATATATAAGCTCGGAGTCTAAATATCCCCATATGTTACTAATTTTAGGGTGCCCCTCATGGGAAATCCATGATGTCTATGTTAATAAACCTGTTTTCCTCTTGTTAATCCAGTTTTTGTTATACAGTCCTGCTGAGAACCTAAAAGAAGTACAGAACATATGGTCCTGCTCTTCCCTGTTCTTACACAGAACAGTAGGAACACAAAAGACACCATCCCTACACCGTCTCCAGGCCCTGAAGAAAGGGCCCATTGAGACTCAAGCTTCTCTATACCAATATCCAAATGTGAGTTCCTGGTGGACTGGGATGAAAGGGGAAAGAAAAGCAACACAAAGTCTTAGCTCGCAAAGTCTTTTCCATGCTGGAGATGCCTAGCTAGTCACTTCTTTCTTGTAATTCTGATCATTATGATTCTAATCACACAAGGATGGACAGAGCACAGCAATGAACACAACATTTTAAATTGATGATAACAGCAAACCATAGAAAAGACCATGAATGTCTGTCTGACTGCCACGGGATGGATGAGAACACTGCGGCATGGTCACTTTGGGAACTGCTGTATGACCATCCCACCCGAGTGTACGGCAGTTGTACAGCAAACAGAAAATGCAGTCATCATGTACTAGATAAATAAAAAGGGCATAGTACATTGTGTGTGTGTGTTTGAATGCATGTGCACACATGACACAAGTGCACTCTGCCTCTAACACAACTCTGTAAAATGAATAGCATTTTACAGAGATCCCTTCCTAAGCTCCCTTGTTTTACCTTAGGCAACAGAAGCATTAGCCTCATTATACAAATGCTTTCACCGACCTCCTCTACCCATAGGAAAAGACATAGACATCAAATTAGCTTAAGGATGCTGGGATGACCCCTGACTCCTAATGTGCCTACATAAGAACAAAAAGACACAAAAATCAAGGCTGGAGAGGGAACTTAAGTTTGTTTTAACCAGCAACTGAAAGGTCATTCATTTTTCTAAAGTACTCATGAAAAGCCTTGTAACCATGAGGATGCATCTCCTATGCCACAGGAGTTCTGCTCATAAGGCCCAAAAAGGCTGTGTTGTTCATGAAGGACAGGGTATTTGTCTTTGAGCTCCATGAGGACAGAGCACTGCCTTCAGCACTATTGCAAACACAGCGCCTGATGGCATGTACACTGGTAAGAGCTTCCCTTTGTTCCCTTTCAGCTTCTCACTCTGAGTCTTGCCTGCCTGCTCTTCCTTCTCTCCCTCGCCCCTTCCTTCCATATGAGTTGACCCCCTTCCCTGTTTCCATGCTCTCTGATAGGTGGAAATCTGTCTGTGTTGCTTCTTCAGGGTCCAGCTTCATTGGTCTTCCACTGCACTAGTTACCAAGACACTGAAACAGCCTCCCTTGCCAGCCTTGTCTAAGGACCTGGGTGCGCCCTCATTAGAATTCATTAGTCAAAGCATTCTTGGGTATTTCTGCAAAGAACAATTGCCACACATTGCCATGAATAAAAGTTGAATGAAACTTTGCTGGAAAGCTATTCTGATTTATGAATCACACATTCAATCATCTAAGTCCATCTGGTATGTACATCATAATGGTGACTTTCTGGGTAATGAATTCCTAGAATCACAAATGCTGTATGAATTCCTAGCAACCACAAGCATTTGGATGAGTAGGAATGACTCCTGTGTGATTTCTTATTATATTCAAAGACTAGGTTTACACAGGGGCCTCTCTGCCTTCCTTTACTGCCTCAGATCTGGCAGCATAATCACACATGAAGGCAAAGAATCGCTACCACAGAAGGAATATTTTCAGTGTGTACTAGGTAGTAATCTCTTCAATTCAGTGGTTTGCAATATAACTCAGAAATTATTAAAACTTTTCAAAGAATTTTGGAGAATAATTTGCTTTGAAATTTATGTTATGCTGTCCATGGAAAAGCTAGTGTTAGAAGAGCACACTTTGGTAGCTCAACTCTTATGCTCAGCCCTCAACCCTCTGGATCCCTGAAGGTAGAGTGGCCTGGAGGTTAGCAAGCACTCTTGAAATTTTCTTTCTGTGTGTTTCTGTCTCTCACAGTCCTTTGACTATCAGATAACACCCAGTGAAAGCCTGGTCATATGTGAGCAGTGTCCAGCTGCTTCACCTTCCTCTTGCTGACTGCTCGCTTTCAGCCTCAGCTATAGCAGGAGTGGCCACAGCTCACCACACACTCCTCACATCACACCGATAATGGCTGCATTTCTTATTGTATGTAAGTTTGCACAGGGCAAAAAGCATTGTATGCCTGGTGCTGGACATTATATCCCACACAAAGCAAACCTTTAGAAGTGTTCAGGGACCAACTAACTGAAGCCCTTATATCTACCAGCCATCAATTTATATTTGGATTAAAATCAGAGTTTGAAATTTAATTAATATTCTCTCTTTCATCCAATGTACATATAGACATGTAATATGCATGCATGCACATACATACTTAAGATGATTTAAGCAAATACCTTTGTAAAGTACTGAAAAATATACAAGTGCGACCATAGGCTTCTTCTCCCCTGTTAGTTGGGGGCTCTCAGATGGGTCCTAGGAGGAGGTGATGGGGATGTGACTCACATTTTGCAGTTGCATGTGGCCCGTCACCAAGCTCTCTGGCTTCGACATCATGCTGGATGCTTTGAGACTGTAGCTTTTACCATTTTGAGATTCTTTCAGTTGCTCTTGGATCTGTTTAGCTTGTTTCCTGCAGGTATAAATACATGCATAAGGATTTACATACTCTTGTAGTTGGCTTAATTTTTGAAGTCCAGTTATTCCCAATGGCTACATTAGTCCATGGCTAGAGTTAGATAAAGTTACTTAATAAAGAGCCCTTCTCTCATTTCCAACCCTGCCAAGAAATATTTTCAATCAAGGGAAAACCTTGTATGATTTAGCCTCCTCCAGGGATTTATGATCAATGGCACTCCAAAGTAAGCCAGGAACCTAGCATGTTTTTCCCTGCTTCCATGGCTGTAAAAGGTCCCTGACCCTAAGTGCTAAGCTACAGAGAGTGTGAAATGCTTCAGGAAAGTTGTTGATGGCTCCATACAACTTCTTTACAGAGACAGATTTACATTTATTCAGTACCAATATGTGGCTTATATGCATGTCTTACACAGGTATAAGACTGTGTATTTTCTGTCTTTCACAGTGTGGATAGAGTTCATTTATTATTACCAATAGCCTGAATAATAAAAAAAGTTCATTTTTTTAAACCTTGTGGTTACATAGTTTTTTTTTTTTAATTTTTTTATTTTTCCTTTTTGATGGAACTGGGGATTGAACTCAGACCCTTGCGCTTGCCAGAGAGGCGCTTATTACTCTGAGCCATCTCCCCGGACCCTTGTGGTTACATAGTAATGTGCAATATACCATTTTAAGTATTTTATAAGTATTGACTCATTTATTTCTTTGAACAATGATTCTATTTGATGAGCTAATATTACATTCATTTAATAGATGAGAAGATGGAAGCACAAACAAGGTAAAGCATTGGCCCAGTGCCACAGAATCAGAATTAGTGACTGACTTTCATCCCTACTACATGCGTGCATGTTGTTCGCTCAGAATCACCACTGCAAAGTCACTTACATATGGCCCCTCACTTGCTAAGAGGGGATGCTGAGATTATTCTAGAAATCTGGACTCTCAAGTGAATCACTCTTGCCTACCAGGTGGAGTGCCTGTTGCCTGGGTCCATTGGTGTATACAGCAGAGTAGAAGACTACTGCCTGATGAGCTGCCCTGCCCTGAAATCTTCCTAGCTACTATGCTCAGCATGAGGAGCAGGATCTGCAGAAACATCTTAGCAGAGGCCTCTCTTTGAAGTGAGCCTCTGTCCCCAGTTCTTGGGCAATGAGAGATGCTGTTGGACTGTATCTCTACTCTACGGTGAGATTCTCAGGCAGGAAGCCCACCTAGAAAATGGGTGCTGGAGTCTCCGTGGCTGGGGTTTGAACCTTGGCTCCATCAATCAGCAGTATCCCGGCCCAATAATTAACTAAACCTTGAAGAGTGTGCACTTCCTTGTCTATACATGAAGCTCATGAGAGAGCTTTCTTCTGTGGCTATTATGGCAATTAAACATGAGAAGACAAGCAAAGTATCCCTTTTCTTTTTCAATTTGCAAGAAGTTTAGGCAACCTTGTAGTTAGATGCATTAGAGGAATTAGGAACCTGGGCCCAAAGACAAAAGAATAAAAATAAAAATTGCACCAATTCAATTTCTTATATTCATTGATATTTTCTGAAGAACATGGAAGTCATGCACATTGATTCCCCACTTGAACTTATAACACTAGCGCTGTTTGTTTAAATATTTCTTTTAACGATTTAGTAATTTGTGGGATTTTTATCTCCAACACTTTCAGTTGTTTTAATCCAATTGTAATAATCTTAACAACTCAGCTGTAGCTTATTGTTAAAATTAAGTCTATCAGGTCATCATTTAGGAAGTACATAGTGGTAACAAAGTCCTACCAGGAATCCATTAAAGAAGCATATGGGAAATCAGTGGGTGCTGGCCAGGTGAGTCACTATGAAGTAATAAAAGGATGTAGGGCTCAGACTCAGGACTCAGTTACTCTCCTAAGTATTAAAGGACATATTCGGAGGTATCATGCTATGCTTTCTGTAGTCCCACAATTCAAAGTGTTAGAAGGATAAGTGTTTAAGGATACGTTCCTTGTGAAAGCATCTGAACATGGTTTCTAAGCCCTTGTGTAGATGTCTTCCTTTTGTCGTGTTGTAGTCCCAACATGGTCTTTTTCCAAGCCAAGTTGTCTTTTGTTTCAGAGGCTGCCTTCTCCTATCCTAGGCACATGGTCCTTGGCAACTCCCACCTCTGCTCAGGGAACAGGAGTGGGTAGCATCTGACTGCAACTCTATTAGTGTTCTCTCAGGGGAAGTTTTTCCCTGGGTGACAACACCATGTGCATTGTATCTGAAAATGCTCCTGGCCCAAGGCCAGTGTTCTAAGTTTCACAGTTTTAACTCTTCACAGGCCATGAGCTTTAGGTTCTCTGGCTCAATGCATAAGAAAGAAAAGAGGTGGCTATTTTGGAACAGTATGCATTACAAGCTTCAGAGCAGACTGTATCTTCTGTATAGCAGGTTGAGTTCCCAAGGAAGTAGGAATGGAGACAACAGACATGAGTATTATTAGGGACAAAATTGGGGAACAATGCCTATGCAAAGTAAGAAAATAGGATTGGGCAGCAGGAGAAGTTTGAATGGGACCAAGTTTCCATGAAAGCCTCAGCAAACCCAAAGAGGAGCTCTGAAACTGGCTCAGTCTTGTACTCCCATTTGAGGTAACGATCTGGTTTTCCAAACCTCACCTTACCTGTGATTGGAGCTAGATGAAATAGGACAAGTGATTGATGTATGCTATCACCTGACACCTCCAGGATTTAGACTTCCTGTGCTAACAGCAATCCCAGCAGTGCCTCAGAGTGTCCTTTTGAGCTGAAACCTCTAACTCCAGAAGAAGACCACCATGCACAGGAAGAGGCAGGTTACACTGTGCCTGCCTAGTCCTCCTTCTTTCCTACTGATTTGTTCATTTTGCTAATTACTTAACCCAAGTTCTGCCTCTCCAAACATGTCCTTTCTTATCCTCAAACTGGTTAGAGAGGTGAGCCATCAATGTGTTTTTAAGTCCTACTAGGTACTCTTACAGTTAACTTAATCCTTCTTGTCTATAAAAGTTGAAAGTAAAGAGGAGTCTGTTGACACTGTGTAGTTTCCTTATGAATCATGTCAGCCAAGTGGAAAGATCTGATGGAGAGTGGCATTGGCAGTACAGAAACAGGTGGTCTCATTGTGAGTGATCACAAGTGAATTTCTTCTACCCAGTTTTCAGTGTTGTTGGAGGGTTCAAATAACTGCATCAGAAAATCCTCCAAATTTAATATGCTCTTCATCCTTGCTCTTTCTTATCAAAGCACTTAAATCAGAGGTAACTTTCTCTCTCCTATTCCTTCTAATTAAGACATGCAGTACCCAGGGTGACATATTTTGTATCTGTTAGTAAGGAGTCATCAAGGTATTATATATCTACTCTGTAATCCCCAAGGTTTGAGGAAGGGAACAAAACATCCAGGAATCCAGAAAAGAAATATGTATGCAATAAAATCTATACTGTTGTTAAGAACATGGACTAAGGGCTTGGAGCAGGGTGCAGTGTTTCTCTCAGGCAAAGAAAAACAAAAACCATGCCTGGAAACTGGAAAAGGAGAAAGACATCCTCTCTGGGTCCTGGATGGGCTGGCAGGAGGACAGCCTCCCAAGGGTGCTCCTCTAGAGCTTGGGCCTCTCATCTCTCATGATGAATCTGGGATGGAATGAGGTTTACAATAGACACCCTTGCCAAGCCCCCAGGAAGAGCTGCTGATCTCAGAGGCCACTTGCTGCCCAGGTAGCAAATTGACCGACTTCAAGGCAGAAGTCCTTAGTTATCCAGCTCTGTTGTTAGGCTTGCCATAATCAGCTTCACACTTACGTGTGGTACAACTACCAATTATATTATCAAAATAAACAATTAACTGCTTCTTCACAGTAATTTGTTTATTGTTAAATATACAATTTCCAGCAGAGGAGATAGGTCAGTGGCATAAGCACCTGCTTGGCAAGTGCAGGGTCCTGAGTTTGATCCCCAGTAGGTAAGTAAATAAATAAATGAATAAATAAATAGAAATTCTGTCTCATACACAGCTCTGATGAGACCTTTGCTATCCAGGTATGATGACTCTCATACTCCCCAAAACATAGGCTTAACTTTGTGGCCACACAGCTTCCAAGTCCTTCTGTGGGGTGTGGAGGACAATAGGTGTCAGCAGCAGCAATCCATCATTGAGCATGCACTCTTTCAACATCCTGCTGTGTACTCTACAGCACTATCTCACCTAGCCCTCAACACAGTCCTACAAGGGTGGAACTATTTTTGCTCTCATGGTTTGTGTGTGTGTGTATGTGTGTGTGGTGTGTGTGTGTTTTATAAACAAAATCCTGAGCCTAAGAAATGTAATGAAACTTGCCTGAAAACACAAAAAGCAAGGGACAATATAAGGCCATGAATGCCACTATGGCAACATGAATAAAATTATGAGCACCCCACACATGAACTGCCTGGAGACCATTTGGTGAGAGGGATGCCATCAGAGGTGGTCACTGGATCACACTGGGTGGGTCTGCTGTCTACCTAGATGACTGAGCCAACAGAGCATGGGAGTTAACAGCACAGGATTTACACCAAAATTGGGGAACTTCAAAGTCTTCTATCACTGACAGCTTACTATCTTAGAATAAAATTTAATGTTATCTGCTATAGTTTGGATCTTAAATATCTCCCAGAAGGCTATGGGTTGAAGGCTTGATCCCAGCTTAGAGCTTAGGATGGGTGCTGGGCACTTCAGGGCTGGAGGCTGCTGGGAGGGTTTTTGCTGGCTGAGAGTATGCTTGTGAGGAGGACAGTAGGGCTGGGCCTCTTCCTGTCTCTCTTTGGCATGTTCCACCTTATGGGAACCATGCTTCCTCTATCAAGTGCTTCAGCCATGAGGTGCACCAAAAACAAGCAGCTAAATGATTGGGGAGTGGAATCAACAAAGCTGCAAGCTGAAAACAAAGAGCAAGAAGCCAGTCTGTCTTCTTTGTAAGTTGATTATTTTTGGTGTTTTATTATTGCAGGAAATAGTTGACTAGAACAATATCTGCAATATCCCTATAGCTTGGGTTATTAATAGGATCAGGGGCTGATATATGAGAAACCTGGCATGTGTGGGACAGAGCAAGTGTCCCCAAGCCAGTCAACTACCACTGCCACAGCCCAGAGTTGTCTTGAAACAATGAAGTGAAGAATGCAGGTGATCTAAAAGTGTTTACATTATTCCATTATGTGTGACAAGCACACTGCTCTAATGCAAGGTGTTGATAATAGGTTTGAAAGTGGGTCTTGGGTATGTGAGAATTCACTGTACTGTTCGCATACCAATTCTGAAAATCCAGACCTTTCCTAAATTACTTTATTAAAAAATAATATGCACTGCTTCTGTGTCTATGTCTGAGATCTATTGTTTATTTTTCGGTCATAATTATAGTTCTTAAAAAAATCGATGTACACAACATGCAAAAAGGTATTCTCAGCTACACCTGGAAATCAATCCATTTTTAGAAAGCAAATGGTCAGGCTAATATCAGCCCGAGGAAGAGCAATTACATGTTGGCTTGCATTTCAGACAAGCTGTGGGACCAAATCTGGGCCAACTTTTTCAAAGCTCAGTTATTCAAAAGGCTAATGATTTTTGTCTGCATTTTTAAGTAGAGATGACATCATTTCCATAAATAACAATTATAATTCATTTGGAGAGCAGTACAAACACAAAGTATCTTCATTTGCTGAAAGCTTCCTGACAATGTGAACTTTATAGCATGTGTTGATGGCTTGGTCCCAGTTCATGGCACTATAATAATGTGAATTCTATAGTTCCAGATGTGTAGACCAGTTGGTCAAGCAAGATACATTTTTTTAGTATTCTGTCCTTCCATCTGGTTAAAACCTTTAGGGTTTTGAGGTAAAAACAGTATGAAATGAAAGTTGTTTTGTTCTGTACTTTTTCTCTAAATGTTTGGGAATGTTCAGATTCACTCCAGTGGATCCCTGTTTAGAACAGTCAACCCTTTGCTGGCCATCAGATACCTGGCATTTAATCAAGTCCTGTAAATGATCAGTCTACATAGCAACCCAGCCCCCCACTCGCCTGGACACACTACTTATGCCAATATTCAATCCTTTGCTGATGGCTGCTAGACCATTTGCACAGAATCCCTCTGCTTGGAGAAGAGACCAAGAGCAAAAAGAAAGACTAAGTACCTTCTTTGAGAAGCAAACTTTTAACACTGGGGAGAAATTGTCTTACTTGCTTTTGAAGTAGAATGCTGCACAGAACGTGCCCACGATGACAATTCCAAAGATAATACATGAAATTGACAGCACCTGTCTTTGATAAACTTCTTCACTCTCTGTGAATTTGAAAAAAAACAAAATTAGATGGATGCCAGCAGGATGCAACAGTGACGAACTCTGTCTTTGTACTTCTGAGCTGGTAGGAGTCTCAAAGCCAATGTTTTTGTTCCTGCCATAAATAGGAAAAAAACATGAAGACATTATTATGGTTCAGTCTCTTTGCAGAGCTCTAAAGGACAACTGGTTGCTACATCTACAGCTTTTCCATCAGCATGGTTCAGTCAGTATTCGCACATATCAGTTGTGCATTGAATTATCCAGTCATTCTAGGACTTTAGGACACACAGAACTTATATGACTTGGAAAATCAGTGGCACCGAAATGAATGGACACAAACACCAAACACAAGCAAATATCCATCTGATCTTTCTAGATTCAGTAATGGCTGCTTAGTTTCTGAGATGCTCATGTTCTTGGGTTGCACATTGCCCTTTGGGCCTTGCCTATGTCCCCTGTTCATCTTCCCACTGTCAAGATTAACATCATTCATGAAAAGGAATTTTGATTGGCATGTCAATATTTTATTTTTCCACTCTGTGAACTCCTCAGTACAAAGCTCTGGAAAAGTAGACTTCAACCAACATAGTATTTTACTGCTTTTTCTTGTTAAAAATATGCAAAAAGAAACATTTCTGTTTTTAATCACTACAGTTTACACTCTCAGCTTCTTTTCTGAATATCACCTAAAACAGTTCTTCCATCTCATCAAGAGCTATACGTCTATAGGCCCTAGTACTTTCTCCCTGAAAATTATCTGCGTTTTTCCTTCCCCTCTCCCTTTAAGCATCAAAGACCATGACACATATTTATTCATTTGCTCACTTAGAAAGACCCTCAACTGAATTTCTTCTCTTTCTTTTTTACTTATTGGCAAAATAACCATGTATGAATATAAGAAACCTTCTCATATCTACCTGGAGCACCTCAGACCTGGGGAAGAAGACTGCATAATCAGGCAGGGGGACATCAATGAAGGATGATATTGCAGTGCTTACTAGATGTGTGGTAGCCAAGACAATGTCATCTGCCTATGTCCAAGGATCCTAATGAGCAGCCATACCATCTTGACTCTATATCCCCTCATCTTACACATCATTGGAACAGACAAGAGTTCAGAAAGAGTTCATATATATATATATATATATATATATATATATATATATATATATATGATTTTTGACAAAAAGAATGACATCACAAAAACAGTGGACAAGTCCACAAAATGAACTTTGACTATAACCTCATACCTGTACCACTATACAATTGCAAAGGATCATGTGGCTAACTAAATTTTTAAAGCATGAAAACACAAGAAAGCATAGCAGGAAATATTGATACAATGAGTTTGAAAAGACTTCTTAAGTAAAATACAAAAGACACAAACTACATGTGTAGAGATGGATGAGATAGATTTCTCTACCAGTCACTGCATTTGCTCTTCGAAGATACAGCTATGAAAAAGAATAGGAATAGCAATTTTAGTAATAATAATGAAATCATAACTTCACCATGTTAGTCAAATATCTACAAAATCTTTATTATTTATAGAAAAACTGGAAGTAAGACAAGTACCCATTAGTAGGTGAGTGGAAAAAGTGGGGTATGTCCACGCAAAGGAATATTATTCAGCTGTGGAAAGAAATGAGCAATTCATATAAGCACAAGTAAGTCAATTTGAGAATAATTATAAGTGAAATTCAATCCCACAAAGAGGTGCATGTGGGATACAATTATACAACATTTTGGAAAACAGAAATTATTCTCTTAATGGAAAGTTCAGTGGCAAATACCTCGGGTCTGGATTAGGGAGGATGGACAAAACTTATATGTAGTGACATGAGGAAATGTTGGAAGTCGTGGGTATGTTCATTGCCCAATCACAATGACAGCTTTATGGCTGAAGAGCTACAATAAACTGTGCCAAACCACAATTTCAAATATATTGTTCATTTGTGTTGATTACAGCTGCTATTCCTTTTTAGGTTTGGCCTTCCCTTATTTGGCACCGATGCCAATATCAAGCCAGACAAGCAGGCCTCTGGGTGGCTCGTGGGCACAGGACTGACCTTGCAGTGGCTCTAGACATCTCTCAGAATGGCCGTAGAAACTTCTAGAAGCAGCTGACACACGATGTGTGTCACATTCTTCCAGCAGTAAAACTAATGTCAGTGCTTCATTCTTTATTAGAAAAATAAGTATCAGACCCAAAAAGCCAGTGCATTTTCCGCACTTACAAACTTCGAATTCTAGAGAATTGCTATGCCCCTTTTCTGGAGACTATGTACAGTAGTCTCTCTTTAAATACAGCTCCATATTTTCCAATTTCTTTTCCTGTAAAACTGTATTGCATATGAATATTTGAGAAGTAGCTCCCTTTCAGGCATTGTTTACATTTATTCCACATTTCAAAGTGGAAGAGGACAGCCATATGGTCTCAGCAGGGCTGGGTGGACATTTCAAATCTGTTAAGATTCAAGGGACAAAAAGTATGTCATGAAGACCTTGTTTGGGTTAGAGTAATCTTAAAAATGTCATCTTTTCTCCTTAGCAATTGAAAACTCATTAAATGTTTGGGGTTAACTTGGAAACAACCACCCAAACAGAAAACAGTTATGCCTGTCCCAACGCACTTCCTTGGACACGAGCTGAAGGCGAGGAGCAAACAACATAAGTCACACGCGATCACCTCCCCAGCTGCCTCTGTCAATGAAGGGGTTTTGAAGGTGACGGATGATGACGCTCATTAAAGCAGGATAAAAGCACACTAAGGCCACCCTCACTGAAAGGAGCAGACTTCCACATAAATCTATGTGGTGTATTTCTTTCTATTTGAAGCTAGTCAAAAGTAACCTGGGGTAATGCAAACTGAAAAAAAAAAAAATCAATTCTGTGTTTAAATCAAGAGTGAAACTAAGTCAGCAAAGCTGCAATGCCATGAGTGGAGCCGGCTGCAGCTCTGACAGCCTCTCCCAGTGCCTTTGACTCAGCACTGAGCGAGAACTCAGGCACTGGGCCCCGGAAGGCTGCTGATTTGAGATTCCACGTTCACTGCGCCCACCTGAGGGACCCGGCCAAGCACATTACTACCTTTGGAACTTCAATTCCCTCACCTGACCAAGACCAATGATACTCTATGCTCATTGTGAGAATTATACTAAATGTAGGGTGTAGTTAGAATTCTAATTCTGTAATTAGAATTACACATAAATGTACTTTTGTTCGTTTGATTGTTCAGGTTGTTTAAAGTAGTAGGAATTGAACCCAGGGTCCTTGAACTTAGTGACAACCCCATCTTTTAAAAGTTTTTAAAAATTAGTCTTGAAACGGGGTCTCACTAAATCACCAGACTTTCTAGCCCAAGCTTCTTGAACTTGCAGTCTTCCCATTTGAGCCTCTTAGAATTCCTACAATTCTGGAAGTGTAAGTGTGTACTCAAGTAAAGTTTCACAAGAATGCAGCCTAATACTGTGTATACTACAAATACATATGATACAGTGCCATTTGATCAATGCCAGTTCTAGGGCTTTGTGTGGTTTTTTAAATCTGTTTCTCTGAAACCTATAATATTTAGGTTATCAAAAATACTTGCTACCTTCTTGGAAAATGCAAAGGTCCGAGTTCGATCCCTGGTGTCACATGCTATGCAGGCCCTAACCTTTGGCAAGCCATGCAAGGCCCAAAACCAGGTATGGTGGAGCCTGCCTATAATCTCAGGGCTGAACAGGGTAAGACAGGGGCATAGTATGAATCTGAACTACATAGAAAGACCTCAAATCAAATAAATACATAAATTAATATATAATATTAAAAATATCTGCTAACTGCATGGTGGATGAAAAATGTTTTATGTGAGAATAGAAATCTACCTCTGCACTTAAACATAGCTTATTTGTGATATTAAAGCAATATCATACAAAAGAGAGGTATATGATGTAACTGAGATATCTGGAATTGGATTCTGACATGATAAATGATTGTTGAGTTTAATAGCATTAGGAAACAGCTAATGAGACTGCCTACGAGCAATCAGTGTCACTGTGACCTGGGTGTGCGGCACAGGACTACATTCCCCACCACTCAAGAGGCTGAGACAAGCTCCACAATAATATTGGCAACATAGGGAGGCCCCATCTTAATAAACTGAGCAAGTAAAATTTGTTGTGAACCAGAGTTCTACAACAACAACAACAACAAAAAAAAAAAAAAATTAGGAAATTTAGAATCAGGAAGACTGCAGTTGAAATTTGAACTTTACCATTTTTTTCACAGTACAACTTGGCAAGTTGTTTGACCTGAGGGCATTTTAAGTTTTCATCTGTCAAGTAGGAACACTAAGGCCTTAATTCAAGGCCCTTCCTCTGGTACTCCAGTATGACCAGTACAGGGTTAAATACCTAGAAGCTGCTCAATAAATACTTCTTCCTGAACAGCAATTGTGTTTTCTAAGATAGAAGGAACACATTCTAAGTATCCACTTGAATATCATAACAAACACCACTAAGATTGGCAAGCTTTACAAAAAGGAAAACAGGTAGCATCAGTGAAAGTGGAAGGTTTCCGAGTTAAAGCAAGAGAACAATCATGAACAGAGGCTTCTCAGGGACAGAGGACTTTTTTGTGAGGCAGTAGGCACATTTGTCCCCTCAGAGTCACCCCTGCATTTAACTCAGTCCTCCCTTTTCACCTCTGCCCTGAGATGGGGACAGGATGTTTTATCTCAAGCCAGAAAGCTCAAAGGACAAAATTTTTGCCAATTTGTCTCCAAAACCAGGAACATACAAAATATATAAAATGACTCCAGTTCCTCCCAATATCTTTCCTATTAGGAGACATGGAATAGCATTTATTCAGATTTTAAAATAATATTTTCAGTGCCAGATGTATGCATGTACCACGCTTGGTGCTACAGGAGAAGGAAGAAGAAAGACAGATCTTAATTAAATAAGCTCAAAAGAAAATATGAAATGTTGACTGTACAACAGGTTATGACAAAGAAGTGTGCATTGCAACCCAGGCACTACGGACTCACAGAGCCTGGGGGCCACAGAGATGGGGTGTAGGCACAAGATACCACCAGACAGGGCATGATGAGAAAGACCCAAGAAGAAAACTGGTGTGAAGGCTCTGGCTAGCAAGACTGTGGCGTGTTGAGGTGTTTGCAAATTACCAGAGTAACACAGAGCGGTGGGGACATAGCATGAATGAAAATGTCGTTGTAATGGCAGCACGCTGCTGAAGAATAGAAAGGAGAGGCATACGACGTGGTCATCTTGGCACATTTCTTCCTGCCAGGTGGGAAGGGTTAGATGGGATTGCATGGAAGCTGGATCCCACTAGGAGTCTGTTACTTCAGCTGTGTAAGGCATGATGGTTATTGAAAGACTGAGATCAACATCTGCTATCCTTCTTTGTTTGTCCCTCATGCCCTGCAAGGCACTGGCTGGGCTGTACCAGTTCAGCCAGAATTTATAATCTAGAATTTCAGTCAAACTCCAGGAAGCAGTGAGTGTCCTAACTGCAACTTTGAATCTATCACTAGCTCCATCTAGGGAACTGTGAGCAACGAGCCGAATCTCGTGCTGCAGAGCTCACCCAGGATAACCCATAATCACGCAGCTGACCCCCAGGGAACCACCTGGGAGCATGGGGCAGTACTTGGCCAAACACTTGATTCAGTTCTATCTAATATATGTCAACAATTTTGCACTGGATTTTTAAAAATTCAGACTCTGATATCATGTTTGAGAGGAAAATCAATCTTCAATTAGTTATAAATCAGTAGGTGAGGGAGAGCCTTGTGTCCCCAGCTCCTTGTTGGCCCCTACCCATCACTGTGATGCCGCGACTCATTCCCTTTCTCTTGCACAAACACATTTCACATGATAATGGCTGAAACATGGGGAAGAAATAGCATCGTGATGTATTGGAAAACATAGCTCTGGCCACCTCACAGAGTGTAGAGTGAAGTTAATTGTTGTGTGTACCTCAGTTTACACACCAAATACCCCATCTCATTCCTCCATCAGCAGGTGTTCTTTCCAGTAGCACAGAAAAAAATACTACCTACCTAGCATATTTTTGTTGCTTAGGGGTTAAACCAACTGCCTAGAGCTGTATGGAGCATATAATGGATGCAAAAATGCCAATTTTGATCCTTTTTTCCTGAGGGCAATGTTAAAGAAAAAAATGTTTGACATGATTTCCTCACACACACCAGCCTTAGCTAGTGATGGTAGCGACTGCGCTGCTTGGCCATGTCCTGCCATTTGCACTCATGGGATCTACTTTTGTGTCATCTTCCTTGGTCCAGGCTGCATGTTCTACTGATTGTTCTTCTCAATGTGGTTTTCTTCATGGCCCCAGACACAGCAGCCCTGAGAGACACTCATGTTGGCCCATGTGACAGCTCCATAATGAGGTCATGCTTGTGCTCAGACCCAGATGCATGGCGCAGCCTGGTGAGACTTCTTGTGAAATCTTCAATGATCTTTAGAACTCTCAAAAACTTGTTGAGCTACAGTACATAGAAAACTAATGCTGTCAAAAGAAAAATCACAGTGTTGCCCCACTTCCCTCAATAGAGCTCAGCATCAAAGAGAAAAGAGCAGTGTCCAGGTGGAACCAAAGCTCCTACAAATATGAGCAAGGATGATGTGTAAAAGGTATCTCCATGGCCCCTCCAAGTAGGGACTTCAGACTGCACTGCCTCCTGAGCACAATGCCTTTGTCGCACCAATTCCAACTATGTGTACAAGACAACATGCTCAGGCATGACTTGCATAAATGTGCTAGCCTTCAAATAATGTGAAGTTCACACTCACACACACACCTGCACAGCACAGAGAGAAGCAGATTTCTCTCCAACTGGACAACTACATTTGTACATTTACAATCTGACCCTGTGTGGTTTCAGTAAGTCACAAGAAAAAAGCATGATTTTTGTGTCAGTTCATTCAAAAGATCAACCTAAGAATAGCATCAGGGTTACTCCTTATCCAAGTATTCATTACCAGAGGTCCTGCAGTTAAGAGTTTCAGGCCAGCCAAATAGCTCAGTGGATTAAAGTGCATACAAGCAGGTGCAGAGGCTGAGGGTTTGATCCCTGGGTCTGCTATGCCACCCCCACCCCTGGGGCATAATGAGAGAGCAATTTGAGCCTGGGCATGGTGCCATGGCCCCTTAATCCCATCTCTTGGGATGCTGTAAAGAGGTGGATCACTATGAGTCCACTCTAGTAGTGAGACCCTATACACCCTGTAGTCCCTTCCCTAAAATACAAAAAAATAAAATAAAATAAAATAAAAAAGTCTCCACACAGAAGCAAATGTCATCACAATACAACAGTATTTCCTAATGAACCCACGGTTTATGAAACAAGTCTTGGTAAATGAAAAAATACTACATAATTTCAGCATTTAATTCAATCAATCAAGTTAACCTCATAATCTGTGTAGATTATTCTCCTCAATTGCTCCACTCTGATGTTTTGTCCTCATTACACTGGATTAAGTATAAGTGGATTTGTTACAGTATTAAGAATATTTAAAACTTTTATAAACTGTGACTTTCATGTTTAAACTTGACAAAAAGAATAGAACTAAATAGTTTGATGAATGCATTATAATTTTTTCTCAAAGGAGAGCTTGAAGTTAAATGAAATGGATGCTCACCACAAAATGTCCCTCACATGTGTTGTCAGAACATCAAAAGGCAGGGTTAGCTCTTGAAGCCTGACGCAGGGACCCTGCAAACACTTCCTGGCATCTTTCAGTGTCACAAAGTGCAGGGAAGTGGAGATGACCGGAAGGTCAGAAGCCATTCCTGCCTAGAACACCAGAAGTCTGCTCCACGTTTCTGCTTGAAGATTTCCCCCTATCATGGATGGAATTATGTACTCCCAAAGATGTTGAAGCACTAACCCAAGACCTGTGAACTCACCCTTATGTGGGTAGTGTTTGCTGTGCTCTGAGTATTTGTGCCCCTTACCCAAATTTATATGTTGAAATGTGATTCTTGGTGGGAATAGTAATAGATGGGCACTAGAAAGGGATCATATCTGGTGGGCTCCATTCTCACACTTGAAAGGGCAGCCTGAATGGGAGCTTCCTGTTGATCTTTGCAGGACACAGTACTAAGTTGCCGTCTGTGAAGCAGACAACACCATGGATGTGGTCATGCCATCCTGTGGAATGGTAAGAAATATATTTCTGTTATTTGTAGATTACCTGACCTAATGTCTATTGTTAAAGTCCAAATGGACTAACATAAGGGCTTTGCAGGTCACCAAGTAAAGCTCAGGTCATTACAGAAGATGCTAAATGGATATTACTGAGTCCTTAGCAACAGGAGAAATTTGGACACAGACACAGAGACACATAGATGAGGGTGAGGGGAGACCACCACCAAAAGACACTGCCAGGAAATCAGCAGAACACAGGAGCAGACAGAATGAGCAGGTTTTCCCTCTTAGTCCTCAGAAGGAGCTAATCCTTTACCATTGCTTTGCTCTTGGCCTGCTGATCCCAAAATGTGAAACAGTAGAATCATCTTCTTTAATCTACCAGTTTGCCATGCTTTGAACCAGAGCCTTAGCCAGCTAAGACAGACACTGATTTATGAAAACTCAGAATACTATCAAGCCTGAAAATTCTTCTCAGAGTCTCTTTTGCATCTGCTCCATAACTACATTCTCTTGACCAAAACTGCACACATCTTCTTTCCCAGTGTCAGAGCAAGAGGCCCTCACAGCCAGCTTGTCCTCCTCAGTCCTGGACTATGGCATCTATTGGCCATGCTCTGCAAGATTTGGTATGCAGTAGATTTCAGTGAGCCGAACTGCTTCAGGCTTGATTTCCATTGGATTTCTTAGGGGGTCTTCTTTTTGAGGGCCAATGAAAGAGAACCATATCTCCTGGAGAAGTCCCCTTACCCAAAGATTCACTCTATTTTGCTTCCAGTGAGCTGTAGAAAGGTACCTTTCAACACATTTTCAAAAGTAAATTAATTACTTCACAATAAAATGTTGATATTCAAAATTATATTTTATCTTATTTACATGCAGAGTCATTTCAGATATGCACTATCCATTAAATTCAATATTTAAGGGGAAATAACAATTTGAAGCCACAAACTCATTTTTCGACCTATAATTTCCTCTGCTGTCCCTCACACTCTCCAGCAAATACAAACCTTTCCTGTAATAACCCTTATCTCTTTCCCTCTTTTCCCAAACAGTGTAGCTCTGGCTGAGTACAGATAAGTAAATGCTACAAAACATGGCATGGAAAAAAAACCAGAAAGCCCTGGGTCCTCTCATTAGTATGTCACACATTCACTGGCTTTCCAAGTGTTATTTCTTCCACGAATAAATTATAAGTAAAAACCAAACTGAATCAAAACAAATCTATCAGTGAGTTCTCGCTGCTAAGGTAAAACCAGTTTTGCCTTCTGAGTTCATGTTTAAAAGATCCAAGAACTTGATGTAATAGCTGCTCCTCCATCTCAACCTCAGGGTTTATTACATAAGATTCACTGATCGTAGTAAAAGTCACATTCCTAGAGAGAGATATGTGCCTTGGGATGATAAAATTCCATTTTCTTGATAATAAAGAAGATTTGACCCAGACATTTAAAGGAATATTGTAGTAGTTGACCTATTTTGATGAAATGGAGAGACTAATGTATTAAGATCTTTGAACTTTGCTTACAGGAGAATATTAAGAGCCTAAATTACACCCATATCACCAGGGAGGTGGGGGCTCAGTAATGGATGTCCTCTTCCCTTAACCAGTTGAGAAGTGAATAAAAGAACTCTTTACTACTTTGCCTCAGATACCAGGAGTTACCAAGGGGACCTGCAAATATCATCAACAAATCCAGTTCATTGCATAGCAACACAGATGAAGAGCCCTGAGGTTGTTTGCATTTCCCAGGCTCATAACTATCCTATGTGGGCTCTTTGGACACATGTGAACATCAGAGAGCACATAACAGGCTTTCTAGACTGGCTGAGAAGGACAGACACATGGTGATGTTCTGATCAATGGTGATCATGTATATGACAGTGCCACCAGGTATTATAATGGAGCTGAGCAATTCCTGTTGCTTAATGACATCATAGCCCTCGTAATGCACAATGCATTGTGCCCATTGGCCCAGGCACACTATAGATCTTCGATCTCTTTCCTCTGTGGCTCCATAATCTCCTTGTTCAGAAAATTTGGAGCTCAACTGAGTTTCATGATGTTGCAGTACAGGTTCTCCTATGTCCTGAGTCTTTGTTGCCCTTGAAAGGCTAGGGCCAAAATGTTGGCTGGCCTTGTGGCTCTTCTATTTCTCCAACTTTGACCTGTGAACTTAGGTTATTAACCATCCAGAAGAAAAGCTGATTAGTATCCTGCAGCATATGCCATTCACTTTGCCTTATCAGACTCAATTGATTTTAGTTGTTATTGTATGTTTCCATTTGTATTTCTGTTTTTCGCTTCTTATACTAGGGAGACTATATGATATTTACACATGTGTGTCTGGTTTATTTCACTTGTAAGTATATGTTCAAGTGGCATCCACTTCAGTATAAATGCTTCAAACTTATCATTCTTAATAGTTGAGTAATACTCCATTATATAGAAATACCACATCTTTTTCAACCATTCCTCATGTGATGGACATCTTGGTTGTTTCCAAGATTTTGCTATAACACATTGTGCTGCCATAAACATAGGTACACAAATATCACTATGATACAATGTTTTCAGTTCCTTTGGGAAAATTCCCAGTAGGGGGATAGCCGGCTTGAATGGGAATTCTAGTCCTACTCTTTTGAGGAGTCTCCACACTGACCTCCATAATGGTTGAACCATCCAGCAGAAAAGTATAAAAATGAAGTATCGCGGGGCCATAATATTAAGCTGAGCTGTAAATGGCTATGGTTGACAACTTCTTCGGATAACTCACTATTGCAATGGAATGCTGGACTGTGTTGGATTGTGTTGTTGAGTTCAAACACCTAAGTTCATTGAATGGTAATGGAGTGCCTATCTCTGACAGGTGTAGGCAAAGGAAGGGGTATAGAAAGGAAGAATCATGATGTGTGTGTATAGACAGTACAGTTGGGATAGATAACGCTGTGCTTCTACATAATCCTGTGAGAGGCAAGATTTGCACTAATGGTGGTTGGACAGGATATTATGTCAACTTCTAGTACTATGGACAACCACTAGGAAAATAACAAGGTAGAAAGTATTAATTATTGAATCTTTGATGTAATTCAGGTATAAAAAATAAGATACACGAACAGCTACACTCTCCTTTTTTCCTGATGAGTCATATGCTATAATAATGTCTGTAAGTATAATATCATGTAAGCACCTTCTATGATACCAAAACATTATGAAAACTGTTTGCAATGTATTAATTTATCAAATCCATCTTGTCAAGGTATCTTAAAACTGTCTCATTGACATTTGTACTTCAATAAAACAAAAATTAAAAAAAAAGTTAAAAAACAAAAGAAAAAATCACCTCATGGTTGTCCCCCTTCCTTAGCATTGCTGCCTTTGCTAAGGTTAACAGTATCTGCCTCAGGGACCTTCATCCTCCTAGAAGAGAGAGGAGCAAGGCTGTATTCCTTGCAGTGAGATGATCTGATTCTCTGGGTTTGTGTGAAAGGCCAAGCTGGGTGGGGGTCTTGGGTATTGCCAGACCCTCCACTGGGAGCACTCTGCATGGAAGTGGCAGTGTTTCCTGCAGCATCTGGTCTTGCTGAGCTTGGCCTTAGACACAGAAAGCCCCCACTGTCCATGGTACAGAAGAGGCCTGTTCTCTCCACTCCATTTACACACATATGCCTAGCTCATGCCCCTGGAAAAGCCAGGTGCCCAGTGTACACACCCAAATTGTTATTTTACCTATGCCCCAAATAAGAAGCCCTTTAGTAATAGAACTCTGTGACTTAAAGAACACGAGGACAATTATTGACATATTTGGCTGAAATTTATAGAAAAAAACAAGAATAGGTCACATCTCTACCCAGCTAAACAGAATCTAGCATTTTTACTGTTGTTGGAGACATCAATGAGTTAAACTTACGAAGACAAGCCAATGGGGATTCTTCAGTGGAAGCAATTGTTATGACATGGAGGACTTAAGGTAATTTATAGAAGGCTATCAAAAGTATCTCTAAGGTCTAATTCGTACAGTCTTTCACATGTTTAACTCCCTATCTTACAAAGGTGTGGTTGATTTATGCATGCCAACTTTCACACAAGCTGGTTCCTCTAGAGAAAGAAAGATGAGTGGGGAAGGTTAATGGGAGGGGCAGTAGAGTGGGCCAAGGCTGATTTTAGGCACATTCTCCACAAAGACATAGGAAAGGAGACGCCTTACAGGGCAAATGAGTTCTGGACAAAGGAGCTGAACCTGGAATGGAGCTGCATGAGACAGCTTTGTGATTCTGTTAGGGCAGGGTAAGAACCAAGCCTGGAAACAGATGGAGAGAAATCTCTAGCTGTGTCTATTCTTGACAGGATAACATAGAAGAATTATATCTTCATTTCCTGGTAAGTAAACTCAGCCCCAAAGACATTAGTATAAAAACTTAAGAAAACAGGTCTGTCACTCCAAGTGATGTCCTATGACATTTCTCATGAATCTCTGTTCCTTAACCACTGGTCCTTGCTCATGCACCCTGTAGCAGATGACAGGGAAATCCCAAGAACCTGCAAACTGAGCAAAAGTATAAGCTAAGAAAATACCTTATTGGGAAAAAAAAAGCCTAAACAATAGTCTTGGCCCATCATGAGCTCAAAATCAAGTGGAAGAGGCAATGTAGCTTTAAAAATGTAGTAAGAGAGCCTTCAGAAGAGAAATATATCTAGGATGGAACATGAGGATACAGCAGTCTCCATGATTTAATATTTCATGAGCCTCTGCCAGGCACTCTGAGGAACATATAGAGAACATCTGTCTGTCCATGTAATAAGGGTCAAAGATCTCAGGAGACTGACCCATAGTCGTGCAGTCTGAAGCTGAAATGCAGGAACAAAGAGTCTCTGGAAATTCCAGTGTGTCTTTCTTCTCTACCTCTTTCTCAACATTTCCTTGGCAGAAATCTTGAAGTCATTAAGTGGAAAGTGCCTTGTCTCACACCTGAGTTTGCTTTGTCCTACAAGGATGGATGAACATACAAGCGCAGGTCTCTGAGGTCCTCACTCCAGCTAGTGGAAGGGTTGTGGCAGAGGACTTCAACCACCAAGTCTGGATCTTCCATTTCGACCTGAACAAAAGCTAGACAGTGTGGCCATGGCTCTTACCCTTCTTCCCCTCCTGGGGTCTTGTGTAGCGCTCCTCCCACCTACAGAGCCCTCTCTACCCCTTTCTTCCCATCCAGCAAGCTAGGTGCACAACTTTTAGACCTATGCCTTTTCCAAGAAAAAAGTTGCCCTCTAGCCCTGACCCCTAACAACTTCCTCAGGTGTGGTTTCCAGGATAGATGCTTCTAGTGAACCCTGAGTAGGCAGCTCTTCTCTCTCCATTATCATCCTGTGCCACAGTTGCTTGTGGGGAATTCTTGGCTGTCACTTTAGTCTGCTTGATGCTCAGTAATCTTGAGGTCCTTTTGTCCTCTCCCATAAGACCACTTGGACAAAACAATGCACTGTGAGTGCCCCCAGAGTGGACTCTGCCCTGAATCAGTCAGGAGAAACATAGAGAAAGGAGGACTGGTTTCCTGAACCCACAAACAACAAAAACCTCAAGTCCCTCACTGTCTCAGAAAGGCACACCCCATTTTCAGGTACTGACCCAAACAGACACTCATAAAATCACTTTGGATTTGTCAACGTCTCTGAAGGTTCCTGTTAGATGGATGATCCTGTTTATAATTTGATTCACTACATATTCCCTAAACATTACCATTGCTTGTCCTGGGAGGTGCGTTCTATGCTAAGCTGTCCTGTACCATGGACATTACTGGGAACCCTGTGAAGGGGCTGCTACAACAGGGGAGACTGGGAGAAAAACTGGCCAGCAGGTTCTGGTAACAATGCAAAGAATACAGAGAGCTCTCCTCTGTCTTCTCCCTCTCTCTCTGTCTGTCTGTGTCTCTCTGTCTCTCTGTGTCTATCTCTCTCTATGTCTCTGTCTGTCTGACTGTCTCTCTCTTTCCTGATGTTCCTGCTATGTGCACATGTGCTATTGCCTTGAAAAATTCAGAAAAGGGCATTTCTGAACCCAGCAATTATAAATAATCTAAACCACAATTTAGAGTGAAGTGCATGCCCCAAGAAAGAGATGCCTGGAATTCCTGGGTCTCCAGTTGCCCCTAACCGTGGAGGCAGCTGAGGTAGGAGTCTCTGTGAACAGAAATATGTCACAGTCTTTCTTTGCCTTATACCAAGAATAAGGGCTGTTTGACTCACACACAACACTAGTCACAGAAGGCAAAAATCACATGGTAGGCAAAGAAGAGAAAGTTGCAAAGAAAGCAGAAATGTAGGCAGACTTCGAGTAAGCATCTCACAGCTGTAATAAAATTCATCCGTGTAAACAAGCTCATGAACGCTGCTTGCAGACTGCCACTTGGCAAGAGAAATCAGATACCTAGAGAACGCTTTTAATATTTGTACTTTGAGAGATAAAATGGTACTAGTCTCGTCCAGGACAGAGACATGACAGCCCAATTGGGGTAAGAAGGTTCCAAAAACCAACTCCATTTTAGTACAGCGCAGCAGAGGTAAGACAGTTGTCAAATCAGTCCTGTGAGGCCAGCCTGCCTCCCACCCCTACAAGCATCATCCTGTGTCTTACAGGGTTGGTGGGAGAGGATGTTACCCTCCCAATTTCACCACAATGTCTGCACCCAGGCAGACACGCATGCTGTGTGCAGCAGAGGCACCATTCCATCATTTCTAGGGGGAACCATTCCACTTCACGACAAGAGAAAGGTCCCCCAAAGGCATGCATTTGCTGATGACTCCGAGGCATTGGTTCTCCATGAGGCAGTCCACATTTTTCCTGCACTGTGGAGACTCAGTGTTTTTACAACAACGGGAGTCCCAGCCGATTTCATGAAAGAGGCATTCATGGGATCGGTCAGCCAGGCACCGTGGGCAATGAGAAAAAGCAGCCACGAAATGGGTGTGGTGTGCAGAGCCTGACACAGCACAGAGTATGGACTCTGGGCAGCTCGGGGCCCACGGCTCCTCAGCCAAGGGCAGCTGCTGTACTAGGCAAGCTCTGCTGGTGCTCAGCCGTGTCCATCTGCATGTGCAGTATCTGTGCTGCTGTTGTACTATGGCAGCAGAGCTGAGCATTTGTAGCAAAGCTCAGAAAAACTATATATTTAATATGTAGGTCTTTCCAGGAAAACTTTGCTGATTCCTAGGATAGATGAAAGAAAATTCAATTTTAAAAAACCTACTATATCATTATATGCAAATAAAAAATAAAATGTAGGTGATATCTTGTAATAATATTTCAGTTTTTGTAGTTATAAGTTTTTAAAACAAACTTCGAATTGCTCCAAGAAGAATTTCAGAAGTCGCCAGTTCATTGCATCCTCTGGTGTACCAGGCCTTGTGTGGCAGCGGGGCTCTAGAGCTCCATGCTGGGGAGCCTTAGTGGTCCAATGGAGGTCCCAGGTGGGCAGCCCTGGGAATGCTGCTGTGAAAAAAAAATCTCTTCTCTAGTAATGTTGGCCTAATGAACAAGGCCAACCAGAATCTCCTAGAAACCTAATCGGGAGACTGTGAGAGGTGAGAAGACAGCAAGAACTGGGGTTAAAGACTAAAAGATAAAATAAGGACAAAGCAAAATTGAGGTCAGCTGAGATGGGCCCAGTGGACACTGCATCCCAAGAGGGCCCCGTTCAGTCCTCACCAGACATCGTAGTAGAACTCTTTTCATCCCAGTGAGGTCACACAGCCTCTGGCGAGAACCTGAAGGTCAAACCCTTGTTATATCTAGCTTTACTTTCTGAACTTTCCCTTCTGCATTAATCCCTAATGCTGGAGTTTTGTTTGGTCACTTGTTTCTTCAGTTTCATCAAATGACCTAAATTTCATTAGCTGAAAGGTGCAGATCTTCCACTGAGGTCAGAGCTACTGAAAGTAACAAACTGCCTGAGATGAGGTGGGCAAACTCTGAAAGATGTAACAGAAAGTAAAACACAATTGCAGTGCTGATAGGGCTGGGATGCTCTCTCTTTCCTTCTTTCTCTGGTCACCAGAATATTTCCAAGGTAGTCGAAGGCTGTAAGCATCAGCTCTACAGCTGGCTAGGACAATGTGGTGATAATACAGAACAGTGCTCTGGAGCCAGTGCTACGCATGCAGTATAAGCACATGACTGACTCTTAGCTGGAAATTTATTAAAGTTTTGTCCCAGTGATTTGCCTGATGGCTCATATTTCCCAGCAGGTGCGGGCTGCCCGGCTTGCTCATCTTGCCACCGGAAGTAGGATCATTGCTCTGGGCAGGCTCCTGAAGGGTGTGCATGCAGCCTGCCCCAGGCCAGCTCAGGCAGCCCTAGCTGACCAGGGCAGGCTATGGACCTCAGTGGCTTAAGACTGTGAAGAACAGCACCTTCTTTCTCACCCATTGTTAGGTTGTTGGCCAACCTAACAGTGCTTGACTAGAAATGATGCCTGGGCTTGGAAGTCAGTGTATCCATGATTATCCACTAATCAGCTTTAGCAACAGAAAACCAAGCTGTGTTTGTGCATCAGTCCTATGCTGTGTAGCCAGGCCTCTGTGAACAGATTTTGGGTACAACCATAGCAATAGTGATGACGATACCAACATTTGATGAGATTTGCAGCACAGGGCTCTTTGCACGTGCAAAGTTGTGTAGCTCTCTTGACATCTCTGTGAGCCTTCTGTCCCAGTAGCAGTTGAGGAAATGAAGGTACAGAGAAACTAAACAGAAAAGGTGATAATGGACAGTCTAGCTGTAGAGCCCATGCTACTGCCTAGATGAAAAAGCAGCTCCTTCTTTCTAGACTTCTAACTTAAATATCAGTCTTTCATCATACCAAGAGCATTAGAAAAAGACCTTTGAGTAAAAGGGACCATACTTGGTTCAAATACCAAGTCTGCCTAGTATGATACAAGCTTAACTGGAGGAAATCCGTTGTCCTCCTTCCTCTCAGTCCTAGCTATAAATGACATAATCATGGCTTTCAAGTTGGTTTCTGAGCAGAGAGTAGGCAAAGTTCTCAGCATTGTGTTTGAAGGAGCTGCTTAGTGATGCCAAAGAGGAGTGTTCTTTCTTGTCCTTTCTACTCAACAGGACACGCAGAGTCAGGTCTCTTCTAACTAGATAATTACAGAATAAATTACTATTGTGCAACAGGAAAAGCAACTGCATGGATTTTCTCTGCTGGTAAATAGCCAAGGCTCCTTTCTGAGAAACCTGGAGCTTCCATGATATCAAAACACAGCCTAGACCCATCTCCATGGAGATCAGTGACACGACACTTAGGCCGACCTTTCCAGTTGTCTTGAATTAAAGTGAAGAAGCATAAAATAGCCAGAATCTTAACTATACTACCAGGCAAATTTGACTACCCTGTGGTTCAACTTAGAATTTATAAGATCCACTTTAAAATTCTGAGATATTCCATTTTAGTATAAAAAACATCAAAAATAAGATCGCAGGGAAACACAACTGATGTTAGAATATTCCTGGCTTCATTCTTCTGCTTTCTGTTTTCTGGTGGTCCTACTGAATTCCAGGCACACCACAGTAGCTTCAGCCCCTCAGCACACACCTGGTGAGCCAGCTCGGATCAAGACTTGAAAGTACGTCTAACAACATGTAAGGCACTCAGTGGCTCAGTCCTTGTGTTTCTCGCCAGTACAGGGAGCAGGCTCGCTGCCGTGTCCTTGGTTTGATAAAAATCTCCCACACGGAGATTTCTCAAGACACGGGATTGCATCACTGCCTTTGCCCCATTATCTTCTCTCTTAATATGGGCTTGTGTTTGAGGTTGGGGAGGGAGAGCAGACACGTGGCTCTGACCCTCTGTACCATTTCTCCTTGTAAGGGCTGCTGAAAACTGCTTTACAAACTGGTAACAGTAGCTAAGTAGGTGTGTCTGTAATCTCACTGTTTGATTATAGTCTGTCCCACATTGTATACCCACCTTAGGACTTGGCTCTATAAATAAGCTTTTGTGGCCACCCAGTCCAGACCCGCATGTGTCAGAAGCTTCCTCTCAGTAAACTGAATAATTCTTTTCAATCTTAAAATGATTTAAGGGGCCAGGGAGACAGCTCAGTAGACTAAGCACTTTCCTGGGAAGTGCAAGGTCCTGAGTTCAATCCCACAAAAAAAATTAAGAAAGCTTTACTAATGCTGATAAACTGATCTATATCTACTAATATTTCCTTTCCTTTATCTCCAATATTCTTTATTTAAAGTTTTAAAACAAAAATTACTGGATTGATTGATTGATTTCATACAGGGTCTTACTACACAGCTCAGATTCTTAGTGATCCTCTTGTCTCAACCTCTGCAGCTCTGGAATTATAGGTGTGCTCCGCCATGCCTAGTTCTGGGGCTGGCATGACACGTAGTACCAGTGATTGCACCAGGTCCTTGCATTTGCCAGGCACCTAGGTTGCTCAGCTATCTCCCTAGCCTATTTATCATATATATATATATTTTTTTTTAAATTCATGTATCATTTTATTCATTTATTTAAACTCACCACTTGATTATTTACTACATTCTGGGTTCTGAGTTTGGCATTAGGTGTGTCTACAACATGAACAGGCATAAAGTCCTTCCTTTCAAGGGTATTTTTCCAGGCTGGCAGGAAGTGGAGACAAACATTCAGTACAATGTGAGAAATTATAATAAACACCAAATCCTGTCATTGGAGACAGCATTTTAAACACAGAGGGGTAGATACCTATAGAAGCTAACAGCCTCAAGATGGCCCCTAACAAGGTGAAGAGATTACATGCAAGTGGGAGATAGAAGTGAAGCTAGTAACTGAAGACAGACCTATCATGATTTTCTAGTCAGGGGAAACAGCCATGTTCCCATAGTGGAGAGAAAGCATATACTAGTGAAGAAAGTAAAAGGCGTTTGACACAGGTAACATGCACGGGGCAGTAGCAGGCATGCAGGAAGTGGTATGACACCTTGGACTTTAGACTGTTCTGAGGGGAATGGGTTGACAAGGAACTGATTGGAGTCAAGGTTAGTGAACTGTCATACCAGGTGTATTATAACTGACTTTCCCCTCTGATTAAATGGTTCTTAGCTAATTAATGTTACTTAGTTAAAGCTAAGGTGAATAACTTGGGAGAGATCTACCAGAAAATTGAATCAAATGGATTTTGTGACTATGAATCAGGGGAGGGAGAGAGAAAGAAAGGAAGATGGAGAGGGAAAGGGAGAAGATAGAGGAGAGGGAGGGGGAAGGGAGAGGGAGAGAAGAGATGGAGAAGAGGTAGAAAAAGAGGGAGAGGAAGAGGGAGAAGATGAGGGAAAGAGAGAGAAACTCAAAGATGACTTGAAGATTGTGATTTGGAAAAATGGAAGGTTGATGGTGTCATTCACCAGGAACAGGGTGATGGTGTCCTAACACAGAAGGGGGTGGTGAGCGCAGTGGGGCCATGCTGGGATGGAGGCATTTGTAGAATACTGGAATATTTATACTCAGTAGGAAGTGGTGTGTACCATGGCTGCTCTTCTTTCACTATTGTACAGCAGAACTTAATGTCCTGCAATATCTCTCCTACTCCCTAAATGGAACCTGCACTGGTCTACAAGATGTACCCCAGACAAGAGAATGTGACTTCAAGAATGCATGACCTCTGTCATGTATTGATGGACCTAAATCCTTATTGTTGCTCATTATGGTGAAGGTTGGACTTACACTCTATCCCTCACAATATACTTCAATATATTCAACCTAAAACCCTTTCAAAAGCCAGAAAACTACTCAAGAGCTTTCAAAATTGATGTGATGCCAGAACCTGTTTGTGAAAGAAAAGTAGAGATAGCAGATTCAGAAAAGCAGCCACAGCCCACCAGACATCCAGACACTGGAAAGCACCGAAGGACCAGAGTCTCACCTGGACAAATGGCAAGTAAAACTAGCACAGTTAAAGCTGAACACTGCTAAGAATAAGGAATAAAGTAGTTTAAGAGAACAACTTCAAAACTCAACTTGTAGATTTATTCAGCGCATAGATCTGGGTCATAGAGAGTATCTGTATTAGTTTATCATTAATGAAATTATAAAGTTGATAAGTCATCATGGTGCCACATGTGTGCACCGAAATATACTCTTTACATCATAATGTCATGCCTGTGAAACATGGAATTCTGAAAGCAACTGCTATTTTCTGGGTCATGTGATCATTGTTTAATAAGAATCCTAATTAAGTCCACACTAAAATCATAAATACCCAGTGAAATAAAATTCACTAAGATAGAATAATTCAATATGTTTGAAAGCAATGAAAATAATTGAATAGCTCCACACTTATGCAACCATCAGCCCCAATGTTAGCCTAAACATGAGTTCATCATGTTGCCTCCAGCTCTAACCCATTGCCACCTGCTTCAATGCAATCTCCCCCTTCTACTCATCTATAACCTCTTACCCCCACAAGCCTGCCTCCCATGAGCTACATTTTGTGAATTAGGTTTGGACACAAAATCAGTGATCTCAGCTCATAGTTATGCAAATATAATGACTTTAGAATTGTTTGTCCATACATCTATGGGGAAAATGTCTTATATAGTGCCTGTAGCCTTCTGTTTTATAGATTCCATTTTCAGAGATACTTTGTTTTTTGTTTTTGGGGTTTTTATATGCAGAAATGGGGATTGAACTCAGGCCCTTACACTTATTCTACTGAGCTATCTCTCCAGCCCCTCAGAGGTACTTTGATCAGTACTTTTACCCTGGTTTCTTTTGTTGGGCTCTTTTACATACATGCAACACATTTTGATTCTTTTATTGCATTTTGCATTATATCCAGGGATATGCTAACCAGCACAATGATCCTTTAATTTGCCTACATTAAACTGCACATTATGCTGTGAAGTTCTATGGACTCTGACAAATGCAGAATGGTATGTAGTCACATTACAGTGCTACACAGAACACAGGCACTAAAGTGTATATGCTTCCCAGCGCTCTCTATGCATTGCTAGGCATCAGTCATGCAGGCCCTGGAAACCCTGGGTCCAGGATCAATTTCACTGTCTCTGTAGGGTAGGACTGTTTTATTTCAGAATGCCACATAATTGTAAAACACCGCATAATTGGCAGAATAAAGTAAGATCAGTGCTTGTCATTCAATCAATCTGAGAAGTTTCCAGCCATTACCCTTGCAAATATTACTTTTGCTCTATTGTCTGTCTTCTTCTAGTATTCAGGTATTGCATATGCTATACCTTTTATTATTGAGAGTTTTTGAATCTTTTGCTTTTCTTTGGATTTCAGTTTGGGAAGTTTTGATTAAGCTCTCCTGAAGCTCACTGATACTTTTCTTGTCTATGTCAAGTCTACTCTTAAGACCACCAAATGCAATCTTCACTTTTGCAATAATGCATTTATTTGCTAGCATTTTCTTTGATTATTTCCTGGCTCTCCACCCTGTCTGCCAACATTACTGATCACCACTGCATATTGACTCCTTTTCCCTTTAGTGCCTGGAACATTTTAGCCATAGTTATTTTAAATTGCCTGTCTGATAATTTCAATATTTGTATCACAGCTGAGTCTGGTTCTGAGGTTTGCTTTGTCTCTTCAAAATGTCATTTTTCTGCCTTTTGGCAGGTCTTGCCATATTTTATTGAACGCAGGACACATTGCATCATGTGATATAAATTGCATAAATAGACATCAAAGGCAAGCATTTATATGGGTCTTATTAGGATTTGGGCTTTGTTTTATTTTCCTTTATCTGGAGTTAACCAGAAGCTAGCAATTTCTCTGGTGTCCTTGTTTTTGTTTCTTCTGTTGATTTTGGCCATGCCTAATAGTGTATTTATTAATGCTCTGCTAGTTACAAGACATTATATTTTTCCCAACATCCTATGTGTATGGAAATAATGTGTAGGGGTGTTCACTCAATCCCCTGGGTAAATGTAAGTCCCTTTTAGAGCCTGTGCTTTTGTTCTTCAACTTCAAATTCACCTCTTTCACAGTTTCTTCTCTCATCACCAGGAAGAAATGCTGCAATATTCTAGAGACAATCCGCTCCTGTTAGACAGGAGGCTGCAGATCCACTTCCCAGTGATTCTTCTTCTAACTCTGCCAGAGTCATAAGCATTAGATTTCCTTGATCTTCCCTGTGAAAATCAACTGCAGCTTCTGGAAGCAAGTTTGGTAAATGTAGTTGTGTGCATGCATGCGTGCGTGCGTGCGTGCGTGTGTGTGTGTGTGTGTGTGTGTGTGTCTTGAGGGGTGGGTTGAGAATTCGGCAGTTTCTTTCACTACAACAATATAAGTTTTTGTCCTCACTTGAGTCCACACCAGCCTCTAGTAATTGGCCAAAATGACCATGTTTGTGTTCCTACCCATTCTGGGATTAGTAATTTCTGCTCAAACACATACACTTCATCTCTGAATCTCGTGAGTCTCCATATTTCACTGTGAAGTTAACCTTCAAAACTAGTTTAATTGAGTCCAATAAAAATCATTGAGTTTCCAGGTTTTTATTTTCAGCTTTCATTCACTATTAGGTGAATGACAACTTCAAATAGCCTTTATTTTTCTGTTCAGGCTTAGCTTTGGTTCCAGTATCTACAGGTGCATTTTATCTACTTCTCATACCTCAAGATGGCAATTGCAGAAATTTATGCTTTCAGGTTGTCAGCTCTAAAATTCGTCAAAAGTCTAGTTCATTTCTGGATAAGCAAGCCCTCAAGAAATTCTCAAGTGGTCGAAGTACAGTTTTTCATACTGGAATGGGTGTCAATATAAATTAAGATACTCTCCACTGTGTATTAAACTTGTGGGTATACCTGTGAAAATATCTCAGAACCAGAGTTGTATCAGCCATGAAATACACTGAAGGCTTTCTTTTCCTATGTGAGTATTTAATGAAGATTGCAGGACAGCCTGCAGTTCAAGCACTTTCTCCCTATTATCGTCTGAAAAATGTTTAAAAAAATGAGAGATGCAAGAATGCAAAAATTCATGTTTTCTTCATGTACAGTGGCATGTTAATTATGTCCTAGCTGGGTGGACTCCATCAACATTCCAGCATTCTTACAACAGCACTTGTTCCCTGTACCCTAAATTCTTGTTTGCTTCTTCCATTGTGATGTCACTGAGGACAAAAGGTTAGAAGAGCATTATTAGACAGTCAGAAATCCTGATGCTCCTAAAGAGAAACTGATGTGCAATCTCGGAGCAGATCTCAGGTTCACATGAGTAACAGTATTGCTAACAAGACATGACTGGGTCTCAAAAAGAGTGGGAGATTTTCATGCCAGCTAGATAGCTTTCCTATTCAGAATGTGAATGCTGCTTCAAGCAACTGAGGATGGAACACAGACACACAGATACACACAAACACACACACACACACACACACACACACACACACACACACACACACTCCAGACTTGTCCAGCAGAGAAAAAGCTTCCAGGCTGCTTGATGAACATCATGCTGGTCTAAAAGCAGCATCTTCAGGGACCTAGAACAGATAGGATCAGTAGACAAAATCCTAGACATTTGGGTGAAGCTTAATTGTAAACAAATAGTAATTTTCATTGTGTTGAACATAGTTGCTCCTTTTAACATTATTCATACTGAGGTATTATGATTTTCTTCTGCAAGAATTAGTATGGCTGAGGAGGAACTCAGCATTTGTAGAGATCAGCTGAGCACGCTCTCTCTGAGCAGATCCATGAACACATCTGCCACAGTACTACAGGCTGCACTCAGCCTCGGCTTGCCTTGTCTGGCATTTGGAAGGGTGGGAGGAAAGGTTCTTTTGCTGAGAACAGAGCATCCACCAGTACCATAATAAGGACCTCGAGGCTCCAATTCTTCTTTATTTTTATTTTTATTTTATTGAAGTACAAATATCAATGAGACAGTTTTAACATACTTTGACAAGATGGATTTGATAAATTAATACATTGCAAACTGTTTACATAATGTTTTGGTATCATAGAAGGTGCATACATGATATTATACTTACAGACATTATTATAGTGTATGTCTCTTATCAATAAATTAAGAGAGTGTAGCTGTTTATGTATCTTATTTTTTATACCTGAATTACATCAAAGATTCAATAATTAATACTATCTACCTTGTGGTTGTCCGTAGTACTAGAAGCCGACATAATATCCTGTCCAACCACCATTAGTGCAAATGTTGCCTCTCATAGGATTATGTAGAAGCATGGCATTATCTATCCAACTGTACTATCCATACACACACACATGATTCTTCCTTTCTATATCCCTTCCTTTGTCTACATCTGTCAAAGATGGGCACTCCATTGTCAATCAACTAATTTAGGTGCCTGAACTCGACAACACAATCCAACACAGTCCAGCATTTCACAACAATAGTGAGTTATCTGAAGAAGTTGTCAACCATAGCCATTTACAGCTCAACTTATTATTATGGCCCCGCGATGTATACCTCATTTTTATACTTTTCTGCTAGATGGCTAAGACCTAGATAGAGCAAGACCTATATACCAACACATGTACTTTTTGTTTCTTATGAGGTCAGTGAACTCCCCTCAGGGTTTTTCTTGTAGTCCTGTACCTTATTCTGTGGATCCTTTGTTTGTGTCATCCATGTGGATGAGTCATGGCCAATGTTTGCTCTTTGTGAGAGCCTGAAAGAAAGTTCTCTCTCCATGTGACCCTCCCCAGGCACACTATAGAACTTCTATCTCTTTCCTCTGTGGCTCCATAATCTCCTTAATCAGAAAATTTGGAGCTCAACTGAGTTTCATGATGTTACAGTACAGGTTCACCTATGTCCTGAATCTTCGCTGACCTTGAAAGGCTAGGGCCAAAATATTGGCTGGCCTTGTGGCTCTTCTATTTCTCCAGTTTTGATCTGTGAACTTAGGTTGTTAACCATCCAGAAGAAAAGCTGATTAGTATCCTGCAGCATATGCCATTCACTTTGCCTTGTCCGACTGAATTGTTTTTAGTTGTTGTTGTACATTTCCATTTGTATTTCTTCTTTTTGCTTCTTATACTAGGGAGACTATACGATATTTACGCATGTGTGTCTGGTTTATTTCACTTATGAGTATAAGTTCAAGTAGCATCCATTTCAGTATAAATGCTTCAAGCTTATCATTCTTAATAACTGAGTAATACTCCATTATATAGAAATACCACATCTTTTTCAACCATTCCTCATGTGATGGGCATCTTGGTTGCTTCCAAGATTTTGCTATCACAAATTGTGCTGCTATAAAAATAGGTACACATATTCGATGCTCCAATTCTTATTTATTTCCATAACCTGCAACAGGCTTCTGTCACTAGTTCCTTTTCCACTTATAAAATAAGTAAGCCATAGCATGTCACACAACTGTAACACCCTCTCTGTTAGTTGATACATTGTGTCAACTTAGCTGTATCAGATCCCACAGTTCTCAGCATTGGGGTCCAGCCCTGCAGGTGGGCAGGGCCCAGGAATTTAAAAGGCTTCCTGCCACCCTGCCCCACTTCCATTGAGAAGTCCCAGTCTTCAGAGGAGCTTGACCTTCCCAGCCGCACCACTTTGGAAGAGCTCCGATCTTCGCCATGGAGTGCCAGTCTTGGCAGTCAGCATAGAAGGAAGAAACAGGCTTGATGGATGCTGCAGCTGATCCTCCTCTGCTCTTCATTGTTTTCTGATGTATGAACTGCTGTTGTTTGCCTTGGAGCCAGAGGAATATGGACTGAACCCTCAAGTAAGTGTGAGCTAAATAAATCTTTCCTTCCTTCATTTTAGGTGTCGAGTATTTGTCCCAGCATTGAGTAAAAAGTAACTAAGACATGCCTGAAATCCTTTGGTTCTCTTTGGTCTTGCACATTCCTAATAGTGAGAACCAGACAAAAGCCTTCATAAAGGGTCTCCTGTGGGGGAGGAGCCACTATCGAAGGCCAGCGAGGCTCACTAAGACATCTCCTGTGAAGAGGGGAGAGACTCACAAAAATTTCTGTAACCCAGATCTCAGCAGCAGTGGCCAGGATTAGCATTTAGGCATTATTCAGAGTGTTAAACAACTCATGATCAGCATGAATATCAACAAAAAAGAAGATAACTTGTTTCGCAGAGTGAACCTCATCTGTCAGGCACTGTCATAAATGGTATTTATTTGATATTTTATTTGACCTTATAAATAACCTTGTCATTTGTGAGTTTATTGAGCATCTTACAGGAAAACAGGTCCAGAAAGAAAAAAAAATAATAATAGGTAGTGATCTGGTGGCTTGGGATTGAGCTAGGATCCAAACTCAGAGCTGCCATGTGGACCCTTTCTCTTTACAAACATACACACACACACACACACACACACACACACACACACACACACACAGAGCACACCGCTGATGTGGATATTTGCCTTGTATAACATATGGAAATGCAAGGTTAAATATTTATGAAAACTGCGCTTCAGTGTGTCATCTTGCCAAGCTAAGTAGCTCAGCCATGTATTTTTAAAACTATTCACCAGTGATTAATACATATTTCAGAAGAAAAATGTCAACTTTGAGTTTATTTTGATAAAATGTGGCAGCACTCATGGAATAAAAAATATATGTATTTTTCTACTTCAATTCAATGTAAAGGTGCTCAGCTGGCCCCATCTCAAGACCCAGTTATCCATAGTTAAAGACAAGAGTTTGTCTCTATTAAATGTAGCCCAAGAGAACACGCATTTCTGAATGTGCTGGAAGGTTTAGGATCCAGCTTCCAGCCCCAAGATTTCTAGGCAGCAAGAGATCTCAGTTTTGGGATTATGTAGAGTTTAGTTGAAGCTATCCAAGGTGCTATAAATTATATCAAAAAGATTGCCCGGCCGTGATTCCAAGCAGGGACTAGGAAATGAGGTTCAGGACTGTTAAAGGAATTGCAAGTGGGAGGTGGAAGAAACTGTAGATGTCTGAAAGGCAGGATGATGATGGCTCTGGGGCCAGCTTCACAAGCAGGAGACCCGTTCCAGGTTAATTAGAAACTCAGCCATCCACTTTAGATGTACACCAGGCTCTGGACCGGAAAGGGAGTCTGCCTGCTTGAGCCAGAGACTGGCTGCTGTGGTATCGTGACTTGGGGCTGTCCCATGCAGTCTATCCCTGCCGCGTCCTATCAGCATTTCTGGAGCCACTGGTCCCTGTTCTGGCAAAGATGTCAAGCCCCCCAGAGAGCTGCTAAGTCCCAAGTGTGAGGTAGGAAACCACGGCTCCGTGAGGTTACGCCGCCACTCGCTGTGCTAGCTCAGCACTGCGCTGCGGGCACAGAGTTATGGAATCAGGAGCGCACTGCAGTTATTTTAGTTCTCCTCCAGTGGGTTCATTCGCATTAGGGCCCACATTTAATTTTCTCCCACCTTATCAAATTCCTTACTGACAGAGTCTTTTAGAGCTCAATTAATTTAGCAATATGACTGCGTTCCCTCAGGAATATATGTGTTGCTGCTGTGTAAAAAGGAAAATTCCCAAAATGCTCCACAGTGAGCATGGATCTTGGAACAGGAGAAATTCCCACTGTGAGTCAAAGGGGAGGATTTATAATAATGCAGTAAGATATATATATATATATATATATATATATATATATATATATATATATTTGGTACAGATTTGGTACAGTGTGTTGTCCAGCCATGATTCCAAGCAGGGGCTAGGAAATGAAGTTTAGGACTGTTAAAGGATTTGGAAGTGGCAGGAGGAAGAAACTGTAGATGTCAGAAAGGATGATGATGGCTCTGGAGAAGATTATATATATATATATATATATATATATATATATATATATATATATATATATATATATATATATTTGGTACATGGTCTCACTATGCAGCTCAGACATGTAGTGATTAGTGATTCTCCTGTTTCAGCCTCCCAGGCACCAGGATTACAAACGTGCACCACCACACCTGCGATTCTGGGGTCAGCACGTTGTGCAGTACTGGGGATCAGACCTGGGCTTCTATAATTGCCAGGCAGGCACTTAGACCACCAAGCTATCTCACTAGCCCAAATGCAATAACATTTTGTAATTTAATAAACATTTTTAAATATCACTATTCAGATCCTTATCCTGTACACTTATATTTAAGATGCATCTGTCTACTCATATCTCTGGGTGTAAGATTTTTTTCTTGCTACAAAGGTAGAAGACTTGACATAAGGTACATAAGAACTTTGCAACGTTGATGCTTGTGGTTTTAATTTTGTTCTATTCTTTAAAAAAGAGTATTGGGGCCTGTCATATAGCTCAACAGACTAAGGTGCCTGCTTAGGCAAGCTTAGGCAACCACAGGGACCGTGGTTTAATCCTTGACACCATATGCTGAGCCAGCCCCATCCCCAGGGCAGGCTGAGCCAGCCAGAGTCAGAGCGTGGTGGTGCATGCATGTAATCCCAGAGCTGGGAAGGCTGAAAGCAGGAGGATCACTACAAGTCTGAGGTGTATAGTGAGACCCTGCAACAACCAAATACATTTAAAAAAAAAGAGTAATGAAAATAACAAGAAATAAATTAGATTAGATCTACTCAAATTCAGGAAAGCTCTTTTATGCATTGTAAAGTCTTAGACAAATGGAATGAAGTTTGACTCTATATTTATTTGCGTTTTGTATCATTCTTGAAAAGAAAAAAAAAAGTTTCCTGGGTTCTGGAACTTGAACAGACTTGTTAGCTCATAATTGATACTATAATAATTTTGTAATATTTCTACCTTTACGTTTCTTCATTTTGGAACAAAATAAATATTTATTAGGTGTATAAGGTCACAGAAATTAAAATATTAGAGAAACTGAAAATGTATTAGAAGTTCCCCAATATTTAGGATGAAAATTAACATCAGTTCTTTTTCAAAGTTTAATGAATCTCTTCAAATCATAGACCAAGCCTAGAATGGGCTACCTTCATTTGCTGTTTAAAAATACTCAGATTTAGATTTTTTTACACAGTACATTTACATTGAATCCATCAGATGAACCAATATCCCACCAGGGAAATTTTATATCAGCATTTTTCCTCTTAGAAGAGCAAAGACATTCTTTCCAAGGTAATATTGGCATAGGGGTTTGAAAATGCACATAATGTTTATATTCTTAAGGGAATATGTAAATGTACTATCACTGTGTGCTAGGAATAGTCTTTAGTAAGGAAAGGCATAAAATTTGTTCTCTCAAACTCAATTTCATTCATCTCAAGTCTGCAAGTCTGTGACTGACATTTCATGTTATCACTACCAAGGAACTTATTCCAGATTTTTACAAATTCATATTTGGTTATGTGAAATCACTCCAGACCATTCAGTTTTCACTTTGAATGTAAAGAGCTTGGAAGTGATTACTCTCTTCCTCCTGATAAGATTTTTATTTAAAGCTAAATACAGCGAAAACCAAAACATCTTTAGAACCTACAGATAATGAGGTCATTGCACCAACTGCTGCCTTGGAATCCTGAGAGTAGAATGAACTTCTCACCACAAAATGAAGCTCAGCTGCAGCCAGCACTGGTGAGAATGCATTAGCACTGAGGTACTAGTAGCCGGACACCGGGTGTGGACACACAGGATAACTGTTTCTGGGGCCAGATGCATAGGCTGCCCTATCAACTTGTGAACTGGCTCTCAGAAGCTTCTGCAGATCCTCATAGCAAAGAACAGACAGCGATCTCAGGGCAGGGAAAGCACAAAAGTTATTAAAATAGTATCTCAAAAAAGCATCTGTAGACTATCACCAGCCTAAGTGCCTTGGAAGAAATGTCCCACCAGTTTTTCAAGAAAAAAAAAAAATAGATAAGCCTGAACTTCTGAAATACAGAGAAAAAAGAATACCAGAATACCTCTTCAAATGACTTAAATATAAAAATCCAAAGACATCAAATCTTTCTGGACATGTGGAGCAAAGGACAGCTCACAGGCATTTTCTTCTTTAAAGATTTACTTATTTGGTACAGCATCTCAGTGATCCTCCTGTCTCAGCCTCCCCAGCACTGGGATTACAGGCATGCATCACCATGCTCAGTTTCAGTGCCAGGAGCTTAGACTACTGAGCTGTCTCCCCAGCTCCTCACAAGCATCTTTAAGAATGAAAAATACTACTGCTACTGTTGAGGAACCCTCAGATTCTCATAAAATTAATCATACTCTTACCATAAGATGACTAAATTTGTTGATTTTTCCTAAAATTGCTGAAAACTTATGTCTCTACAAAAATCCTGCATCTGAATGTTGATAGCAGCTCCTTTTCCAAATACTCTTACCTCTGAGCAACCACAATGCCCTTCCAGAGGTGACGTGGGTAAACTGTGGTCCATCCATACACTGAAATATTAATAGCAATGAGCTATTGAGTCATAAGTTCTGGAGTATCCTCAAAGAATTATGGTTCATTGACATAAACAAATTCAGAAAGGCTAACATATTGTTTTCCAATTAGGTAACAGCCTGGAAAAACCAAGATCATGGAGCCAGTAAAACATTCAATGAGTTGCTCAGGAATTTGAAGGGGGGGCCCCTGGGCGATGACCCAGTAGAGCAGAGAGGGGTGCTTTGGTCCACTAAACTACTCTCCATTGCAATTGTAGTTGCTGGCCACAACCCAGAGAACTTGATGACATAAAAGATGAATCCACATGAAAACAATGAGCTTCAGTTCATAGCAACATATAGACACTGACTTCATTATAACATCCGCTTCACAAAAAGGCTCATGATAGGGGAAACTATGTGTGCATATGTGGGAGAACAGTGTTTATCCTACTAATTATTTAAAGTTCCGTGTCATGCTTGAAAGACTCATAACTCTAAAGTAGGCATGTCTTACCTAGCTTTCCTATCACTGGGAATGTAATAGACAATACCCATAACTTAAATGAGGAGAGGTTTAGTTTGGCTCATAGGTGGAGAAGTTCAGTCCAAGGTGGGCTTGCTCGCAAGCAGAACCATCATAGCAAAAAAGACATCATGGAGCAAAGCTGCTGACTTGTGCTCTGGGTGGCCCCAACACAGACTCTGCAGGCTGTGCACCAGCAGTATTTATAGTTTGGGGGGCCTGTCCCCGCTGACCCGCCTCCACCCAGCTCCATGCCCTCACAGACTATTCACAGTATAGCTCCTCCATGACCCCGTTACCTCTCCAGAAGTCTCATAATTGAGTTAGCATGACAGTTACATTTAACTTGCTCTGCAAGTCTAAAGAGACCTTTATGTTCTTTGATTTTGCTTTCTGGAACAATGTTTTCCTCTTACATATTGACCTGTGTTGCCCATATTAAAGACAAAATGCCACAAGATAATCCACCATTCTATCCCAACACAACAATGACTTTTCAAAAATATGTAGTGTTGTGGCCATGAATGGAGATGATAGCGTGAGTCTGGCTGCCTTGAAATCATTGAAACTCACACTGACTGGATTCCTCCCTCATGATAGAAAGGAACAGAAAGCTGATGGCCATGAGTGCAAAAGAGATCTATCATTTCAAAAAACCTTGCCAGACAGCCTGCTGTCCATGTTGTCCTCCAGAATGCCTGATGTCAAGAATCCTTTTCTCTGCATGGGAGGCTGTCTCCAGGAGTCGACAATGATGACAGAAATGAAATGGAGACATTTTGCCTAGCAGCTAATGCTTAGTGGATGTTTAGTGTGGCATTAATAAACCGAATGAAATTGCATGATACTTTGGCCAGATGTTGAAAAGTGAAATCAAAAGAGAAATCAAGTAACACTCTGCAAGTCATAGGCCTCAGTTTCCTGAAACCCAGCCAGGCCTGGGGCCTAAACAGGTCCTTGTATGCCAGTGCAGCTGGGCACAGGGGAACTGCAGCTACCAGATCATCATACCCCTTCACCAGGCTGCCTGTGTTGACCTCATCCTTTCCTGATTCCAATAGCGGCTGTTGCTAAAGATAATCTGACGACTCTGCGAGAACATCTGAGCAAATCCCTCTCATCTCATCTAGGACAGGGTAAATCCTGGCTGGGCATTGAACCCCTTTGCCTGATGGAAGCTATGGTCAGCAGCTCTCCTCTCTCTGCATCCCACTCTCCCAGCTTCCCTCCCTCTTTTCCTCTTCTGCCAGAGAGTGAACCAGGCGGGAAAGTTTGTAGGTGAGCAGTGAGGAGCCAGAGTGGGTGTTCGCATTTGAGCGCATTGATTACCATTTTATTTCAGGGTTGAGCAGTAATTACCACTAATGAACAACATGATAATTTACAGTCATAAATCACCAGTTGCTTGGTTTTGCCATTTAACACAAGAAATTAGAGCTCTCCATGCCCAGATCTCAGCAGGTCTTGGTGTATCTTTCTTTCTGGTCAAGGTGTGCTGCTCAGTGCAGGAGACCAAGAGGGATTTCTTTCTAGAAGAAATTCTTCTGACTGCCTTGCTATGTATTACAGGCATAAAGATACACCAAGAACACACTGTTGTCCTGTGCACCACTAAGATACTGTCTGGCACAATGTGCCGCTTGATTACCAGATATAATTTTGAAATAAGGAGTCATGACAGTTAAATTAGAACTTGTTATTAGGAAAAATGGTTTTGTCACATCGATAACATGATTAATATTCTCCTAAATGTTTTTAAATACATTTCATACACTGGACAATATGATGATGAATTAAAAGCCACCTCTTTCCTCATGCTAAAGTGGCTTACTTCTGGAAAATGTAAATCTCAAAACATCACACATTAGAGGAAGTTAGGAAAGAAGGCTGCAGAATTTATTTGGATGCCTCTTAGTCCTTGTCCTTCATTCTTTCATGGATCCTTTAGAAAGCATAAACATGGGCATGTACATGCACAGAGAAGCAGGGAGATATGGTATGACTAGGGTGTATCAGTGACTCATTATGATTGAGACAAACATCAGTGAATGCAACCTTACATGATGCTGCAAACCAAACACTACAGTCCATACAAAGCAATCTGGCTTAATAATCTCAATTACTTAGAATGTTTAGAACATTCACAGGCCCCCCTACCAAGCATAGCCATGATGAGGAGACTTCTTGGATCTTTTCTATGCTGGAGACTCAAAGACTACCAGGATTCTCTGTGCCTGAATTGAGTGTCATTCTAACAGGAGACAAAGTCTGAGGATGTTTTTCGATATTTAATATCGAAAATACTTGCCTGAATTTTTTTTACCTAACAGAATACTTGCCTGAATTTTTTTTACACTAACAGAAAGATTTTAGAAAGGTTCCATATGTAAAATTCATATTTTGTGAAGTGGAAGCAGCATTCTGATTTCTAGAACATTTAATTAAGTCACAGCATTAACAGCTTAAAGATCCTGGATGTAGTTGTAGTCTCCTCTTTTCTGAAGTCAGTTTATACCTTGATAAATCTTTTATAAATCAGGACAATATATCATTGATCCAGTCTTCCTGGAGGCTATTAAGAAGCATTAATGGAATAAATGAGATATTAATTTTTCATGAATTATTTAAATGTTCTCTTGCTTAAACCAAAGTGTGTAATTTAATAAAACTTGGGCCTATGACTCCTTTGTACTTGATATTATGTATGAGATATGTGATTACACACTGTACATTGTAAAATACACAACATGTAACATGAGATGTATCATTTAGTGATTACTTTATTTAATACAAAACAAGGCTTCCTGTTTTAATTCCACAGATATTTCCTAGGTGTAATCGTACAGGTTCTGCATATATATATATATATATATATATATATATATATATATATATATATGTACAAATAAATAGGGATGATATGAATTGCTTTGGGGAACATTGGCATCTACATGTGTAGAGAAAATGTACCAAATTAAATTTAAAAATATGTTGATCAAATAATACAGGATGAGCCTCATGATGACTTCTGGAACTTAGTAGCTCTGTAACATTCTGCAAGTCATTTCCTTTCCTGAGCCTGACACCTACATCATCTTTGGACTCTTCTTGGAGCCCCCTACAGGAAGATGTTTTGGATCAATCACATTTTCTTGGAACCTGCTTGGGAATGGCTTAAAAGCTGTGTTTCCTTTCTATACCTCTGATAAAAGATCTGACATGAAATGTTCAGATATCTGATTACTGCAGGTTCTAGCATGCACAGGGGTGTGGAAGAGGCTCACAATGCACCTGGGAGGAGGAAGCTCACGGTGGTGCAGAATGGAGTGTCATCTGGTCCAGGTGAGTGGCACACTGTCATCAGAGCGAGGGCGTTTCTGCCTGAGACATGATGCAAGGGCTGGGAAAGAATTCTAGCATTACCTTTCTCAGTGCCTAGGAAAATCGCTGAAGGGCTTTTTAAGGAAACATACACATATGGCATGCTACATAAAGCTGTAAATTCTCATGCACATGGTCTGTACTGATGGGTATAAAAGTTCAAAATATTTAGGATTCTAAGTAGTAGTCCCACTCCATTTTTAGAACTGAGGAAGACACTTAAGCATTCTAAAGGGTTGAGGTTGCAGCATATTATCAGAGGACCTAAGCAGAGATGGAAAAATCCAGATTAATATGCCAAGTTACAGTGATGAGTTGAAGCAACATGAATGTGAGCTCATGGCTAAGTGCGTCAGGCTGTAGTTAACCGTATTTATAAGGTTTAATGGTGACAGCCTACCCTTGACTCCAACATGGCCAATGAGCTACACTCCACCTTATGCTACTGGCCTTCAGCCATAGGAACAAAATGAACTCTAAATGAAGCACTCAAAGACAAAATGAAAACATCAGTGATGTCTTGCATGGGGTCAAGGACATCATTCTCTTGGTGCTATCAGGACAATTAGGAGTTTCAAAATGAGCTGTTCAGAGGATGTGAAAGAATGAAAAGAAACAACTTGAGAACCATGTGCCTCCATACCTATGTCAAGTTTGGTCCACAAGTTTCTCGGTCCATAGGGAACAGTCACCTAACTTGGCATTTAAATAGACTATAACCTACTTTGTATCAAGGAGATGAATCATAATCATAAGTAACCAATTGCTTAATCATGTTCTAACAAAAGAGACTTGAGCTGTAACTAAGCAGGTTGTCTCCTTACCACATTTCTGCTGACCATGTTGTGATGTTTCTTTTTCTCTGGATACACAGATAACCTGCATTGGGCTAAGCATTCTTACCTATTTTGGGTCTGGCCTGCTATATGGTTATACAATTGTGAATAAAACCAATCAAGATCTATAAACCAGATCCAATATAATTTTGTCATTCAACAGAATATGGCTTTCATAGCAACACATCTGCATGTGGCTGAATATTATTTCAGTAGCAGCAAAACTAGCTGCAGTGAAACTTTTCTAACTAAACAAGTGACCACACAAAATAGAGCTACTTCACTAGTTTGAATACATGATATAGAAACGGTTGAGATAGATATAATTTGTGTTATCTTAGAAACAGCAACATTATATTTATCAGTGAGATTATTCTTTCTATATTTTGATAGTGATTTATTATTATTTTCATTATTATTATCATACAAAGTCTAGTTATGCTGTTCAGACTTATAGTGATCCTCCTGTCTCAGCCTCCCTAGAACGGGGATTAAAGGCATGCACCACCATGCCTAGTTTCAGGACTGGAATTGCACTCCTGGGGTTCCAGGCCTACAGTAGCATTCAAATTTGGAACCCTGCATTGCCAGCAAGGAGCTATCTCCTCAGCCCATCCTTTCCCTAGTCTCAATTAAGATAAATTAGGATTATATGATTATTACAAAATATTTTACATTTTTTATTTCTTATTTTCTACTTTGTTGGCTGTAAAACTTTGAAAAGATTGCTGTGTATAGACAGTACAGCTGGGATAGATAACGCTGTGCTTCTACATAATTCTATGAGAGGCAAGATCTGCACTAATGGTGGTTGGACAGGATATTATGTCGGCTTCTAGTACTATGGTCATCCACTAGGAAAATAATTATTGAATTTTTGATATAATTCAGGTATAAAAAATAAGATAAGTAAGCAGCTACACTCTTAATTCACTGATAAGAGAGATCTGCTAAAATAATATCTGTAAGTATAATATCATGTATGCCCTTTGTACAATACCAAAACGTTATGAAAACAGTTTGCAATGTATTAATTTATCGAATCTGTATCGTTAAGGTGTCTTGAAACTGTTTGACATTTGTAGTTCAATAAAGTAAAAAAAAATAAAAATAAAAAAAAATTGCTATTAAGGAGTATAGATTAGTGATTGCCTTTGATTCCTTTTCTTGGAAACAAGCCCCTGTTATTTATTATAAAATCTAAAAATAACATGTATAAAAATTTTATATAAATTTAGGAATATGAGCTTAATATTTTACATTTTATCATATTATGTAAGATCAAACAATGAATATTATAATAAGATTATATCCATGCACTTGAGATGTCCATCTGTGTATCTTTTCATCCCTTAAATTACTATTTTCCATGTTTCCCAAGACATGAAAAAATAATTGAAGAACAATTTTTCAAAAGAGGTGTACAAACCATATTTTTTTCCTTGAAGACTTTACTCAAGTGTTTTATGCTTGAAATATATTACACACCCAACCCTCTTTTCTCCAATTTTTTTTAAATTAATCTTTTGTTTATTTATGTGTTTGGAATAGGGTCTCATTATGCAGCTCAGACTCATAGTGATCCTCCAATTGCAGCCTCCCAAGATCTGGGTTTACATAAGTGTGTTACCACTCAGGATTCCAGAGCAGGCAATGGCATGTGGTCCTGGGCATCAAACCTGCATCCTTGAGCTTGCCAGGCAGGTGCTTAGGCCACTGAGCTTTCTCCCCAGATATTTCTCCCAGTTTTAAAGGCTGCTCTAGTCTAATGAGGGAAAAGGAGGGCAACCAATGTTTTAGTATTGAATGATTAATGAGATTCATGGACCAATCACTTAGGATTACAAACTGTATTTGGAGTTTTATATCTCCTACTTTACAATGCTGAAAAACATAAGAATAGTAAGTGGCTGTGGCAGGAGGGCTGTAGGTTCAAAGTCAACCTGTGCAGTTTAGGGAGATTCTCCCTCAAAATAAAAATAAAAAAAAATAAAATAAAAAGCTCTGGGCATGTGGCTCAGTGATACCTGGGCTCAGTTCTAAGCACTTCCAACAAAGAAGAAAGAAGGAAGGAAGGAAGGAAAGAAGGAAGGAAGGAAGGAAGGAAGGAAGGAAGGAAGGAAGGAAGGAAAGAAAGAAAGAAAGAAAGAAAGAAAGAAAGAAAGAAAGAAAGAAAGAAAGAGAAAGGAGAGAGAGAGAAAGAAAGAAAGAAGGAAAGAAAGAAAGAAGAAAGAAAGAAAGAAAGAAAGAAAGAAAGAAAGAAAGAAAGAAAGAAAGAAAGAAAGAAAGAGCAATTACAATATAAACTGATATTATAGTGACAAGCTGAGAGGAGGGGATATTTGTAGAAACTAAATCCAATATATCTATTAATGACAGACTTCACTGCTTTTGCCCAAAATCTTATTTTTAGAATGGATGTTAATGGATATATAAGTATGTACAGTTATGCACATGTACATATATAATATATACAAGAATGTCTACTAAAACATAATCCATTTCCTAAGTCTTTGTAATACATATGAGATAAAGCATATGCATGAACAGAATGTCACTAGCAATGGCCTCATATGTCTTTCAGCTGTTTCCACTAACCGATGTGTTTAACCACCCATCTATTCATTCAGCTACAAATACGTTAAGATCTAATGTGAAATGAAAAAGCCAGTGTATAAAGACTACTTGCATGCAAATAGGATTCATCTTTATTAAACTGACTACAGAATCCCAAGGCTTCCAAACAGGGAGGATTGATGCTGAGTATCTGTACCATTTAAATGCGGATGTGCATGCCACAGCCAACTTCTCCATAATTATAATTGACTTTCACATGTAATTCCAGCCATCTGCTGCTCTGCTTGACCTTCTCCCACTGTGTTCAATTCCATGCCACTTCTTAGGAAAACTTCACCTGTTCTGTGGGCACTATCATGCCTCTGTCTGACTATCAGCTCTGGGGAAGGACTCATTACTGTTTCAAAAGAGAGCTCTCAGAGCTCCATGGTGGAGGAGGGGTAGGGTTCATCTTGCACAGACTGGCATTTCTGAGAGGCTCAGGAGAAGCTATTAGCGTACGATTCCAAGATTTCTTATAAAATGTTTTTGGCTTCCTATCAGTCAGTGTTTTAGCCATATTTCCCACCTCTCTGAGGTTGGAGGGATTGGATTAGTGGCCAATATGCCACCCTCCCTAACATCGATGGACACGCAAGCCTCACAAAACTATATCTTTGTCTATATCTGTATCTATACCTGTATCTGTATCTTTATCTATATCTAGCTATATCATCCATGTCTATAACTATGTATACTTTCCAAGCTCTACAATTATGTTTAGTGAAAAAACAAACAAACAAAAAAAGCTGCAGTAAGTCCTAGCTCCAAGTGCCATTGTTGGCAGTGAGTAGACAGAGATGAATTCACCTCTGCTTTCCTCTCCTTCCCTCCCCACTCAGCCCCACCACAACTTATTTCACAACGTATAGACATTTAAAGACAAAGAAAAGTTAAATGGGCTGCAGTTATAAATATTTAAAGCTCAATTGAAAGATAAAGAATGAAACCAAATAAATGTAGCATGATTCCCTGAGAATGTAAACAATCTTCCTGACATGACAAAATTTACAAAGGTAAGAGAGAATGCAAAACCTTACATTCATTTAAATCACCTCAAACATGCTCATAAGATATTTATATGTGCTCTTAGTGTTTGATCTTTCAAGTTTTACATGAAATAACTTACATTAAATTTTGTAAAGTAAGCACTTTCTTGAATCAGACCAATTTTGTGATTATATATCCCTTTGGGTTTAGACCTCATGTCTGAGGCCATGTAATTCTGGTCTGAAGATCAGCTTTTTCAGAGTGAAAGCAAAATAAAGGCAAAATCCACTAAAATCTTCTTTAGAATAACTCAGTCAATAAAATCTTATTGCTTTACAAGTTTTATCATCAGAGCTTTACCCCTTAGAACATGATCAGATTTTCAGTGCTGCCACTTATTATCTGACTGACAGTGTCCCTGGATCTCTGTTCTATGATTTATAACATTAAAGACACTTATTCTGGCAAATAATTATTATTTATGATAAAAATGAGGCAATGCATATAATTGACTTACTAGAATAGTTTATGTACTGTAAATACTGTTTATTATATTGTGAATAGTAACTTAGTGATATTGGGATGGAAATTAGGCTCTATTTCTTCCCACATTTAAATAATATGAATTAAAGAAAGCATTTTTAAAGATTTTAAAGTTAACACTCTAAAATTAACAAACCTTAAGATATTTTTAACAGTAGTAATGTCATACTAAATTAAAATTAGGTTTGAGAAGAAATGTATGTCAACTATAAGGCAACTTGCACATTTAATGATAATAACATTGAAAAAATTTGCAGTTTTGGTGATTATAAATCACACTTGAGAAGTAGGAATATCCTTCGCCTTCCTTCAGTGATTTCTTGAACCCTGTACTACCTATCCTTATAGTGGTGACCAGTAATTTATATTTGAGAGTGAGTCTGGCTTATATGTTTCTTCAGATTTAAAATTTTGATGCCTCTTTGAAATATTCAGAAATTCCTCAGCTTAAAAAGACAATTCCCCACACGTTTTCCTCTACATCATTAAATAGCAATCACTGGCAAGCACTGAAGCTATTTTTTTTAGAATAAGTACCATTCTCATTTCTGAGCTGTTACCTATGGCTGTTAAGAGTGAGCATCTCAGCTCTGAGTGCTCTCTCGTGCTCTATGTGTGTACTGACAAAGATATTGATTCTAAGAAAAGCTCTTGCCAGGGAAAATCAAAAGGAAAGAGGACAAAGTACCTTTCCTGAGATCCTGTCTCAAAAAGACAAAAAAAAAAAATTCCTAAAGAAAGTCTATTGTTTGTTTACACGTTGACCTGTTTCCTTTGAAGTCCATTCTCTCTGGTCAGTAGGGCAGGTTGTCTTTGTTTGCATGGCTGTGTTCACATCCTAAGTACAGTTGCTATTTCCGTCATTTTATCTGAGTTCTAACATGAGCAATACACGCTCCTTTGGATGTCAGTGAGAAGCAGGGAAAGGGCCGGAGAGGAGGGATCAGACACAGCTCAGACAGGGCAAATAATTGAAAAAGCTGGTAAGCATCCCTTGTGTGCAGGAGATGGGCATCTTAATGCCTTTGAGCATTAGAACCTAGGGTCTTGTAGAGAACTGATAAATACATTTATATCTCTTATTCTAGCACTGTCTCAGAAAGTGGCAAGAATGACCAGTGTATTCCAGGTGAGGAGGAAGAGTATTCAAAAAAGATTCACAGCAGTGAAACTTCAATGATAAATTTTCAACTTTAAGTATTTGCTGTATATTTCAATCACAATTTGGTTTCACAGGACACTTTTGTGTATTGTAAGGAGTTCAGTGATGGAGCAGTACACATTTCCCTTTCATCCGGACATTTAACCATCTTAGAAAATTTAGCAGTTAAAAATACTTGCAGCGAAAATTATTCAGTTCTTTCAGGCATTCAAGTGTGGCTTAAGAACCCCTCTTTGTTTCTTGGAAGCATTTAGCACGGGTCTGATATAAAATGCTGAAGCAAATACAGCTTCCAAATGCTTGTCTTTCAGAAAGAACTTACACAGCTCTCCATTCACCCACATTTTCACAGCTCTATTTTGCTACGTGTAAATCACATATTTTATTCAAAACTGTAAACAACCCATTGTGATGGTAAATTGCTGGTAATTGTTGCTTTTTTGCTGACACCATTCACTAATGCTAATTTCACCTCCCCGAGCTGATGGAAGGAAGCCATCGCTCTGGGGATGCTGAGGAATGTGGGGGACCAGCTGATGATTGGTTCTCTCTGAGCTGGTGGTCCTGGGGCCAAGAAAAACAAAACCTCCAGGTTTCACTTAAGCAAGTTCTATTTACCTTTTTCCAGATGTCAATGCAGCCCTCAGAGGAGCTGATTTCCCAAACACAAAGGATTTAATTCCTGCTAAAATCCATTCGGAAGAAAGAGCTACCCACACTTAGTACTGTCCACATTATTTTTTTAAAAATGTAACATGTAGTCCAGTGTGAAGCTGTTTTGTAGACTGAAACATGCATTTAGATGCACTAAATTCAATGTTTTCAAAAAACTAGCTGTTTTCAGTCATGTTTGACATCTTTCACTCTGTAAGAAATCTAAACATCATTGCTTTTATTAAAATCCATTGTTAGATGTCTGATCACCACAAACCAGAATTTCATGAGACAAAGAGGCACGTCTACAAATCCACTCACCACACACTCCCTCCTCCTCTGTGAGAGACTCCAGGAAAGCCCCATCTCTGAAGCAGGACAGAAGCTTGAAATAGAGCAGAGCAGGAGCCATGTGCCACCCATGTGGTTTGAGCTTCCTGAGGCTCACTTCCATCTGTAAAGTGGGTCTCATGTCAGGAAATGTAACGCCTCTGCCTTGTCTTTGTTGTCCAGGATTGCCTTTGCTATTTTAAATCTTTTCTGGTTCCAAATAAATTTTAGGAATTTTTTCTCTAGGTCTATGAGGTATTAATATCATTAAGCTTCTCTTCTGGAAGGTTAACAACTTAAGTTTGAAGACTAAAATTAGTAAAAAGAAGGGCTGCAAGGACAGCCAACATTTTGGCCCTAACCATTCAAGGTCAGTGAGAAGGCAGGACATAAGAAAACCTGTACTGTAAGATCTTGTAACTCAGTAATGTACCAAATATTTTTATCAAGGAGATTATGGGGCCACAGAGGAAAATGGTGATGATGTAGTGTGCCTAAAGAGAGTCACATGGAAAGAAAACATTCTCTCAGGCTTTCACAGAGGGCAAATTGGTCAAGCATTGGCCATGACTCATCCACATGGCTGACACTGACAAAGGATCTACAAACTGTGGTACAGGGTTTCAGGATAAATCCTGAGGGGATTTGACTGACTTTGGCAGATACAAAAGTTATATTGCTTGTTATATAGGTCTTGCATTATCTTAGTCTTAACCATCCGGCACAAAAATATAAAAATGATATACAAAGGTAAAGCCATATTAATATGCTGAGCTGAAAAAGGCTCAAGTCAACAATTTCTGACATTGCCAGTCCTATGGATAACCCACTATTATGGACTACTGGATTATATTGGACTATTTTGCTGAATTCATGGACCTACAATATTAAAATGACAATAGAATACCCATCTCTGACAAAACTAAACAAAAAAAGGGAATATAAATGAAGGACCATTTTGTATCTGTATATACAAAATATTTAGGATAGACATACAGCTACTTTCTCTAAATTCAATGAGAAGAAAGATTTATACTAATAATGTTTAGACAGGATATCATGTATGCATCTTGTACTATGAATAACTATCACAAAGACAGCAATATGCAATTTATTAATTATTGTAACTGTCCAACTATGTGTTTTGCAACTGTCTCATTGCTATTTGTTTCTCAATAACGATAATTAAAAAATAGGAAAATAAAAATAAGATGGGTCTCTTAGACCCCCTAGGGACTGAAGAATTAAATGCAAGGATGGGAGAAAGTTGCCAGGTCAACAAATAGAAAGTTGATAGGTATAATAAATAGCACCCCCAGGTCTTCCTGGCCTTCCTTTTATAAACCCGCACATCAATCACTTCCTATCCCCATTTGCCTCATTTCTCGGACACCAAACTCAAGACCTTCAGAGAACTCTAACATAAAATAGTCAAAAGTAATACATATCCAGGAGCACTTCCACGCTCTGGGTATTCTAGCGACTTCTTCATCAGCAGCACGCCATTTGATCCTCCTGACAACCTCGCAGGAGAGAAGAAACATTTCTTTCTTTTTTTTTTCCAGACAAGAAGGTGAAGTTCATCCAGACAGCAACTGATAGAGTTGAAGGTCAAACTTTAGCTTTCTTTCACCTTCTCTAAAAAAAAAATTATACAGCTCTAATTATGTGGTATAGATTTTCGAAATAAAAGTTTACAGGGCTAATTTGCCTCTCATATTTTCTCTCAGATTGTCTTAAATTATTACTAAAATCTCTTGTTTAACTTTTCATATTTATGTCATCTCTATGATTAAGTGTCTTGGGAACAGAGGAAATCAATCTTCCTTCACCCTTTGACTCACTTTACAGTGTCTGTTGGTTGCTCCTGAGGTGTGGGGAGATGCTAAGAGATGCAGGTCTGGGACTCAGTGCTGCAGGTTCCTGCTTCTGAGGAGCTGAAGCCCAGCGGACTAATATGTATGTATCAGTGTCACTGTCATAGAAAAAATGCAAAGCACATGCCAGGCTACTGCCAGGCCCTAGCTGGGCTGTTGCTAATCCTGGGATGGGGGGGTGGGCTTCTTTGAATCTCCCTTAGGAACTAAGACAAATGAACAGAGTCTTAAGTAAGAAAGGTATACATTGACAGGCAGAAGTGAGAGGGCCTGGGAAGTCAGTGTTTTGTGTGAAATACAGAGGAGGGAAGCTCCTCAGGGAGTTCTCTGTACCTTAATCCAAGAAAATTGTACTTTAATCTGAGAGCCATACTAGTGCTGGGCTCAGCACACAGTAAATTGAAGAATTTTCACAGATAGGTGCTCGTGGCTGTGGAGGACTCTTTTTTTTTTTTTTTTTTTTTTTTTTTTTTTTTTTTTTTTTTTTTTTTTTTTTTTTTTTTTTTTTTTTTTTTTTTTATGAACTCTCCCTGTCATTGATCTAGATGGACTTGTGTAACCATTTATACTACAGTTTTGCTATATTTTAAATTTTTTTGTTCTTTTTTAAACTTTTTTTTTGCCACAAAATGTGTCAAGTATGAAGGTAATTAATTGGCAAGGACAAAGGTAACACTGGATGAAGTGAACCACTGCATATGTCCTTTTAAAGAAAGTTAACATGAGTTTAACATGCCAAGAACATTGGCAGCTCCTCCTGATCACACCCTCTTATTTCCTAAAAGAGATAATCTATGCATCAGATTTCTCAGTGAGTTAACTATATAATTTCTATGGTTTACTTGACATTTATTCATGATGACTTATGGTTTATGACCCTTTACTTTGATAGATAGCCACTGTTTTTATCTTCAAAGTACTGGCTCATATGACAAGACATAGGCATGAATAACTGATCATACAATATAGGTGCACAACTCTCTTTTCAATGAACTAATATCTACCATACTTATCTTGTATGTTTGTTTATTTTTTTCCCTTCCCTCATTTCCCCTAGACTTGTTTCCTCTGTTTCAGCAGTTTCTTCCCATTCTACCATATCTATTGTAAATTTTGGGTCTTATTTACTCTTTCAGCTTCTTACACTAGGGAGAAAATGCAACCTTCGCACATGTGAGTCTGATTTATTTCAATTATGAGTATAAATCAAGTTGCATCCATTTCCTTGTAAATACCACAAGTTTATGCTTCTTTACAGATGAGTAGTGTTCTGTTATATAAAAGTAGCACATCTTAGGGCCAACGAGATAGCTCAGCCAAAACTGATAAAATATAAGGGACAGAAAGAAGGTCATACTCACTGCTGCTTGTCCCCTGCTGCTCTGTTATTTTGCTGCTTGATACCTTTTGCGCGCCAAGAACTGTTGCCCTCTGCCATGCTTCCCAGCCTCACAACCGATCACCTATGGACTAAACCTCCACAAACTCTGTGCTAACTAAACCATTCCTCCTTAAAATTGGAGTGTCCGGCCTGTTGTCTTAGTGATGAGAAAAATTACTAAGACCAGCATCTACGCACATTTTATCTTTATATCATGTGAGCTTGAGTTAATGTTATGAGGTACAGATACCTTTAAATTGTATCCAAAAGGTGACTATATTATTAACTAGTGAGATCTTATCTTCAGGAAGTCTTCCTCGACGTTTCTCTTTTCTAATTTTAGGGCTGCTACATAAACATTCTGATTATTTGCTTTGTGTGTATGCATTACGATTATTCAGATTTTCAAATTTCATTTCCACATATTTGTATTTGGTTGCTATTTGAATCTCTTGTGCTTTTTTTTCTACTGTTTTCTCTTTTTAACAAAATTTTTTTTATTCCTTACCAGATTTGAGCTACAATGAGAATGTATTTTAGACTTAAAATTGTCTGCAATTAATAGAAACTTAATTTCTTTTGCATAAATTGAGACCCAAAATATAATTGTATATATGAATAAAAATTCTTAAAAGGGAACAAATATGTTTATAAATATTCTAAAGAATTTATTCTAGGAATATAAATTTGTCTTACACTTGAAAATTGAACAAATTAATTCATTATATTAACAAACTAAATGATAGCTCATATGATGACATCAGCAGACATACAAAAACAGCCTTTGGTAAAATTTTATATATATGTGTAGCTTAATTTATTTAGAAAACTAAAACTAAAAGATAACTTATTTTTCTATATTTTAGTACAGGGTCTACAGGGTCTATAGTGTCTTACTACATAGATCAGACTTGTAGTGACCCACCTGAGTTTAGCCTCCCAAGTGCCCGGATTGCAGGCATGCCACCATGCCCTCTCTCAATCGCCATCTCAGCATGGCCTGGAGGTGGGGCCAGCATGGCATGCTGGGTATTGAACACCAGGCACTGCATCTGTTCAAGCAGGCCTCTAATCTGCTGAGCTATTTGGCTGGCTCTGATAACTTTCTTACTTTGTTAGCAGGTAGCTATATATACATATAACCTGGAGCAAAAGCCATGATTAATAACATGTCAAATTTGTTCTCTGAGATTAGCAATAAGAATATTAAGCTTATGATTACTTTTAATGAATTTTATACCATAAATTTAGCCACTACAGGATGATATTAAGAAAAATGTTTTCAGGATTAAAATGTTAAAATGTTCAGAAAATATGAATTTATAGATATTCCAAATATGTCCACAAAAGTCCTGGTGTAAATGAGTATGATAAGGTTACTAAATACAAATTCAGTATAGAGAAATCAATTGAGTTTTATTACAGAACACCAAGGAGAACATGAAATTTAAAATTGATATCTACAGCAGGATCAAAGAGCAAAATTCAAAGGATAAATCTAGCAAAGTTATATAACACCTTTAGGGAAAACTCTGTAAAGTATTACGGAGAGAAATTAATAACATACACAAATGCAAGGTTGTTGGATCATTATGTATTACACAATTTAATATTTAAGAATCAGAAATGCTTTTCAAATTTATTTGTATAATTTAATCATAACAAGTTCACTTTTTCACATTAAAAATAGTTGTAAGGTTAATAGGTAATTCCAGCAACCAAAAATATAAACACTTACAGAATTACAAAGTTGGTTTATTCATTCTAAATTACAAAGTTGGTTTATTGGTTCTAAACTATATATTTAAAATGTTATAGTCTATATAAAGATTTATTCTAAGAAATCAGTAAAACATAAAATCCATGAAAAAGAGGTAAGAAGCCTACTAAGTTTTACGCTGTAAACAGGTTTCTTTCATGTCAAACAAATACAAAACTGTGCCCACACTGTTAATTGAGCAAGACAAACGAGATGCCACCACATAAAAGTGAAAGAGAAAAGTACTTATAGTGGGAACCATATCAGCTCTGCGAGAAGCTATCCAAGAATAAAACTTCTTGGATAATTTTGAGTATGCACTGGATCAACCTCTTAGGAAAAACAAATGATAAACAACACCACTACAATAAAAATGTGTTTTTCTGTTTATTAAGTTTGAAGGTAAGTGTATCTTATGGCACAACAATGCCCAATACAAAAGTGTAGACATTTATACTTCAGTATTTAAGACAATGTTATCTGATACCAAAAACTACAAAGTACCCAGTGAAGATAATAAATTATGGCCATTCATCGGATGAATACATACATATTTATATGTGCCTGTGTAGTGGACAATACAAAAGGTGAACTTAAAACACAGTATTCAAGTGATAAAAATGCAAACAAGAAAATGAACTTCATACTAAGATGCTGATTGTTTCTGATTTGCTTTTTCTGTTTGAAAGTGATGAAAATGCTGTGCTTAAGAAATGCCACATGGCTTCTAAAAAGCCAGCAGTGTTCTTTCCCTTGCATGGTTAATTACAGAGATTTCTACTTTATCACAGTACTTAAGTTGCACATTCGTGTTTGCCTATTTTATACATATTCTAGAAGTCCATATTTTTTTTTAAAAACTTACATTTTCCTACACAGAAAGTCACTGAAATTGTTTAAAAAAAAAAAACATACGCATTGCCTAGGAGGGAAATCATCTAGATTCCCAAAGTTTCTAATACGGTTTCCATAGCAACCTGCGCAGCATGAGCATACAGCCTATTAAATTCACTTAAGTATTGGCTTTCCAGGCTTGCTGTCATCAGACTCAGAATAGCAGCCCTTCATCCTGGCAGAGTGATGTCGCTGGCCATCTTTTCCAAAACAGAAGATCTGTATAGCAGCAACACCTCCTCACAGGCTGTGTTAATTGAAGCCATTGAGGGCAGAGAGCTGCCCCTAAGCAGGATCCTTGGGAAACACCCCTGGGATTCCTTCAGAGTGAGTGTTCAATCATCACTGAGCACCCAGAAAGGCTGCCTCTGTTTCCAGATAGCTTCTTTAGCAAACCCAAAGCAAGGGAAGGGAATGGGAACTGCGGAGGGATGGGACCCATTATCTTTTCTCTCCTCGTTTTGGTATTAGTTCATGTCTTCTACATGCATAACAGTACTATGATAGCTTTCAGAATTTTATTTTATGTTGAAGTCTGTATATCTAGACCTTTCTAGCTTTTGAATTTCTTAACTGCTCTGTCTGTGTAAACAATTTGCTTACTTTACTATTACATCTTTCAAGCTTATCTCTGTATCTGAGTGCCTAAAAAGAATCTCAAAATTACTGTCCAAAAATGAAGTCCTGTCCTTCAGTCAGTATTTGTGAAATCTTCTCTCCACTCATTCTGGTCAGTGGCAGCCACACTTCCAGTGACTGAGCCTAGGATCCAGGAGTTACCTTGGTTGCTCTCTGTCTCCTAAATCCAATATCTGACCTTCCACTAAATCCAATAAACTTCCCCTTTAACAGCGATTTACAAGCTGACCACAGTTCACCCAGCAAGTGCCGCCATCTTGTTTAGGTCATAACCTAGCTCCTCTGAATCCTTTGCAATAGCCTCCTACCTTTCCTTTTAGGTCTCCTACAAAAGCAAATGCCAAAGAAAAACAACATTTATTTCTTGAATAAATAAGAATTTTATAAGAAAATAGTGAGAGAATTATTTCAGTGCATTTGGTATCATGCTCTGCAGTTACTGACAGTTAAGACCTAAACCACAAGGATTCTTACAAAACTGCTCCTTGCCCACTCCTATCTTTCCTCTGTAACTCAGCCATAAGATGCTATTCCAGGGCTCAAAACCTGCCATAGTGTCCCATATCAATCATCACCAAATTCGTTGCAATGCCTCCCCAGGGCCCAACTGATCTAGCTCCTCAGACCTTCTTGGCCCGCTTAACTTGAAACACTTCCCTTGCTCAGCTTTTGCAACAACCAGGATCTCATTCTTGAATCCGGGCTTTCTGCCACCTGCAAAGCTTTTCTTCGTCATTTTCCAGGCCGCGTTCCTTCATTTCAATCTTTAATCAGATATGTCTTTCAAGGAGAGGCCTTCGTTGGCTTCTTAGGTCCCAACACTGCTTTTTTTTTCTGCTTTTTAAATTTCTTCTTAGGCCTGATCAAAGTCAATTGCAACATGTTTTACTTGTCTTTTCTATATTCTGTCTGTTACTAGACAATCACTTCCAAAAGTGTAAAGACCTTGTTTTAGGTATTTTGCATCATTAACATCGATACATGATTGGTACATTTTGTAATGGAGGTTAATGAAGAAGCATTTCCTAAGATGTATCATGCTGACTACTTTAAGAGGTAACATGTTTTCTTTATAAAAGAGATCTTTGTAATCAAAATATCTAAGGATTTAAAAAATTCCATTTCCCTCTTGTATTTTGCTACTTATGGAGATAAGAATTTATATAATTTAAAAAATTATCTGTAATTCAATTTACCCTAGGATTTCCTCAACATATTTGAGAGAATTCCACTATGTAAACATGTAATAAGATATTTTATCTCCATAATATATTTGGATATATGTAAAACAATATCAATGTGAGACATGCTTTATACAAAGCTGTTTCAGAATATGATATTGTATCTTTCTGCAACTTTAATTCTACTGGATTTGTCCTTGTGCACAATCGCTGCTCTTCCACTCCATTTAGCCACAGAAAATGAATGTGGAAAAATGTTCATAAATAGCCTTTCTGTGATTTATAATAATCTTACTTGTACATATCTTAGATATGTATAAATTAATTATTAGATAAATAAGGTAAGTAAGCAGCTACACTCTTAATTCACTCATAAGAGA